>JARQOC010000403.1:0-84817 GCA_033576535.1 Allobates femoralis
TTTTATCCAGAGCTTTAGTAGGACATGCACATATGTATATCCACATGTTTAGAGTCAAATTATACATTACGGTCGTTGGGATCTGTCA
This sequence comes from Allobates femoralis, assembly GCA_033576535.1. Lineage (NCBI taxonomy): Eukaryota > Metazoa > Chordata > Amphibia > Anura > Aromobatidae > Allobates > Allobates femoralis. The sequence goes on from JARQOC010000403.1 coordinate 89, forward strand.
GGTTCTCGGCCGCAGAATGAGGATCACTGGTTGTTGCCCCTGTCACACACCACGATGCAGCCTGGCCAGCGGGAGATCGCCAATCGAAAAATGGTCCAGGCCATTCATTACGATTAACGATCTCACAGCGGGCGGCCACTTGCTGGTGTGTGTCACACACAGCGATATTGCTGGCAAGGTCGCTGCTACGTCACAAAATTTGTGACATTGTGGTGATATCGTTAGCGATATCGCTATGTGTAACGGGGCCTTTAGGATTGCTACTTCCAATAGGTGGCATTAGAGTTAGTTTTTTTTCTCTCTGAAGAGACAATTTACATATTTTATTTCCCACCGGAGCATTGCTGCTTTAAGTTTCCTTATTATTGCCATGCCAGATCTTCTCCATAAGGAGAAAAGCTGATCCCTTAGACTACATGTTTTTACTGATATGTGTGAATATTCTTGGTAATTTTTCTTTTCCAATGTCATCATTAATCATTTTTTTGTCTCAAATATTTGGTTTTGTTAGGCTGTGTGCCCACATAGTGGTTTAGTGACTTTCAAATCGCCAGTAAACCACTGGAAAATTCAAGGAGCCTAGACTCCTGAGCTCAGAAGTCACCAGCGGTTTTCCAGCGGTTTCTCAGCGGTTTACCAGCGGTTTTTACAGCGTGTGCACAGCGGTTTTCCGGCGGTTTTCCAGCGGTTTTTCCGGCGGTTTTCTATGGAGGATTTTGTCCATGGAACTGCTCAAAAACCGCTGAGAAGAATTGACATGTTGTATGCTGCTAAACCACTGGGAAACCGCCCAAACGCTGGCAGATCTGCTCACATAAACCCACTATGTGTGCACAGTGTTTTCTAAATTACATAAGGTTACTTGTAAGTCCTAAAGCTGCTAATGATTTACATAAATTTAAATAAAACCTATGCTAAACCGCCGGCGGTTTTCGCTGCTAAACCGACACTAAACCACTATGTGGGCACACACCCTTACTGATGAAAAAATGTTTCTGGCTAAATAATGACTCTTGCTATTTTTTTGTTATATTGAATAAGTCTGAGTTTGAAGACCACTTATCACTGGTCTGGGGCGGCGCTTTTTATTGGATAAAATTGGTGGTTTTCCTAAATATCACTTCATAACAAAAGCGCTCAGAAGTATCTGTAATATTCCCGAACGAACACGACTTCAAAAATGTGGCTTGTACTTTCAGATTGTGGCATGCAGAGCGAGATCCCATATCCCTCTTAATACTGCACTTACAATGAAAGAGTCAGATCTTTGCACAAATCCAGTGCTGCCGCTTAATTTACTAAGCTATTATTGAGTGATAAGAACTAGAATTACCGTTAATAAATAGAGCGCAAGAGGGGCTGTGGAAGACTGTAGAATCCCATTGTGCATACCAAGATCAAAGATCTCGGAAATTTGGGTCAACTCTTGCTGGAATGTTGGGCCCTTTAGGGGAGCATTAGAGCCATTAAATGTTTTGTTAATTGGTAACTTTTCTAAGGCCCTGTGCCCACACTGGAGCGTTTGCTGCAAATTTTATACGATGTATTGTAAAAATGCACAGCAAATGCGCTTGGTATATTGGCCAGCCAGCAAAGTCTATGTCACTTTGCCTGTACTGTGCTGACGTCTGTGCTTTTTAGTGCACCCACCCCCTACCCACTTGCTGTGTGATGTGACCAAACCAGGAAGTACTTGCCAGTATGGAAGGTAAACACCGAGGTCCATCTGAACAGGGTGGGCACAACACAGAATTTTCTACATCAAAAGACAGCCATTACGTAGCAAAAGCGCAACAATTTTGCTATGTAGTTTCTGCCAAAAGCAGATGCAGATTTAATGGGTAAAATTCTGCATCACTGTGGTGTGCGGACATGAAGGGAGGGTGCTAGCTCCATACCGGTGGCCAGGACCGGGGTCCTGACAGCTCCTGGAGTGGGGAAGCCGTGGCTGAACTAGGTGGACGCTGATCCGGACGTGTGGCGAGATACGTCCGGGAAGGAGCCCTTGGGGATGCTTGGTGTACCTGTGACTCAGGTAGCGAGACCCGGATCTGTGCCCGGTAAGAAGGCAGTTCCCGTATGCTAGTGTGAACTGTGTACCTTGTGCGTAAAATGTACCAGGCGGGCATAGCCGCCATTGGGGTCCGACTAAAGTAGTCAGTGAAGGGACCCATTGAAGTGTATGTAGCCCTACGGAAGGCGGATGTATGAAGTGTGCCAGACAGGCATAGTCGCCATTGGGTCCGACTAAAGTAGTCATTGAAGGGACCCGTTGAAGTGTATGTAGCCCTACGGGAGGCAGATGTATGAATTGTGCCAGGCGGGCATAGCCGCCATTGGGTTCGACTAAAACAGTCAGTGAAGGGACCCGTTGAAGTGTATGTACCGGTGGTCAGAAGCAGGGGTTAGAAGGGCTCCAGTTGGTTGAACCAGGTGGACGCTGGGCTGGACGTGTGGCGAGATACGTCCAGGAAGGTGCCCTTGGGGATGCATGGCGTACCCGTGACTCAGGTTGCTTAATCCCTGTCCTGAACCCAGAGGGGCCACAGTCCATGGATGTTGATATGATGGGCTGTTAGCGTGTGGAAGGACGTATGTGATCCATGAATGCTTATATGATGGATCACATGCAGTGTGTAAGAACACGGTCAGGCTGGTGCCTGTATTCCTGGGTAGTGTGGAGCTAGGGAAATAAAGCCAGGTGGCTGGTACCGCCATTGGGACCCACAGGGCCCATTGATGAATGTGGTTATTTATGTATCGTTAAATGTATGTGTAAATTTGAGACAGGCTGGTGGCCATGACCACCACGGGAGCTGTCGTTAGTGCTCCAAGGGTTGGAAGGAGAGGTGGTTACAGGTCCCGGGTTACTGTAGTTGTATATGTGCAATATGTGTTCATAATATATGTAATGTACTTTGTAATGTAATGTATCATGTGATGTGCTTATGTTTAATGTACTGCCCGTGTTATGAGTTATATGTGAGCAATAAACGGGTAGTCATTTGCAAACTTATAAGCACGTGTTTGGTGTCGTTATGCAAGCAGGTTCCCTGGGCGCTACCTCACAGTGGGCACAAGGCCTAAATGTCATCAACCTGAGACAACCCATAGCAGTCGCAGATTGGTAATAAATAGACTGTGTTAATGTGCAGGGAGACAGCATGCTTTAGTGTTATTTTACATGTTGACTGCACTGAAAAGCAGTCATGTACAGGTGGATTGCATGCTATAGTGGTCATGTGAAGGTATACTGAACAGAAATGTGTTAATGTACAGGTAGACTGCACCCTATACTGGTCATTTGAAAGTAGACTGTATGATATAGAGGTCATGTGCATGTAGACTGCGCACTATAGTGGTCATGTGCAGGTAGAATGCGTGCTATGGTGGTTATGTTCATGTAGACTGCATACTATAGTGGTCATATGCATGTAGACTGTGCACTATAGTGGTAATGTACAAGTAGACTGTGTGCTATAGTGGTCATGTGCAGGTAGACCGTGTGTTATAGTGGTCATGTGCAGGTAGACTGTGGGCTATAGTGGTCATGTGCAGGTAGACTGTGGGCTATAGTGGTCATGTGCAGGTAGACTGTGGGCTATAGTGGTCATGTGCAGGTAGACTGTGGGCTATAGTGGTCATGTCCAGGTAGACTGTGGGCTATAGTGGTCATGTGCAGGTAGACTGTGGGCTATAGTGGTCATGTGCAGGTAGACTGTGGGCTATAGTGGTCATGTGCAGGTAGACTTTGGGCTATAGTGGTCATGTGCAGGTAGACCGTGTGTTATAGTGGTCATGTGCAGGTAGTCTGTGCGCTATAGTGGTCATGTGCAGGTAGACTGTGGGCTATAGTGGTCATGTGCATGTAGACTGTGGGCTATAGTGGTCATGTGCATGTAGACTGCGTGCTATAGTGGTCATGTGCAGGTAGACTGTGGACTATAGTGGTAATGTGCAGGTAGACTGTGGGCTATAGTGGTCATGTGCAGGTAGAATGTGGGCTATAGTGGTCATGTGCAGGTAGACTGTGGGCTATAGTGGTCATGTGCAGGTAGAATGCGCGCTATAGTGGTCCTGTGCAGGTAGAATGTGTGCTATTATGTGCAGGTAGACTGTGTGCTATAATAGTAGTAACTTATTTAGTGTCAATAGATTCTGCAGCTCTGCTTCTTTTTTATTGATTGTTTTTATCATTATCGCCAATTTGTTTATAACATTTCCATCTATGTTTTTGCTTTGTTTTTTTAGTGTGCTGTTCGTGCTGCCACAGAGGGAAGAATTCTGGTTTTGGAAGGATTGGAAAAGGCAGAAAGGAATGTCTTACCAGTTTTGAACAATTTGCTGGAGAACAGGGAGATGCAGCTGGAAGATGGACGGTTTCTTATGTCTGCTGAACGATATGATAAACTACTAGAGGTATGTGCCAAGTAAATACATTTTAATTCACCCAGAAACATGTTTGCTTTAATTCATTGTTTTTATTGTTTGTTTGATTTTTTTTTAACTTGAGGAGACCAATATAAAGGGATAAGTGCAGATGATATTATCTTTTTAAAAAGTCATATATGCATGTAAGACTTGGTGGCTTTTAGACTTTCTCAGACTGGCTACTAAGCCTCATAAAAGGCTGACACTTCTTGTTCTGTACAGGTTGCCTTTCAGTAGTCATTTCTTCATAACAGGCAGAATTACAATAAAAGAACTAACTATGTGTAACACAGTACACACCATTCACAATAGATTGGCACAGCTCACCCACCCTTTCCCTTCCCAGCATTAGAAACCATTTATATGCTAGACGTTTCTGGGAAAAGTGGGGTATGTGCACCTTGTTGGTAGAGAATAGAGTTTTATGAATATTAGCATATTAAATTTGTATCCTTATGATATGATGTACTGTACAAGGTAAAAGTTTTATGCTGGTGTGGAAAAGTGCTATGTAGTAAGAATGGTTTAATAGCAAGTGTTAATAGTTTATTTCTGTTAATTCAATTCACAAAATGCAAAGTGAATGAACAAGAGATATATGTCAAATCGATATTTAGTTTGAACACTGTTTGCCTTCAAAACCGTATCAATTCTTCTAGGCTCACTTAGGCCCCTTTCACATCAGCGGTTTTTTCAAATTGCGGAGATCTGGCAGATTTACCACATCTGCCACCTAACGACCACACTTGCGGCAAGCCCCATGCATTGTCTATAGGGCTTGCGGCAAGTGCGATATTGCCGCGGTTTTGGCCGTGAAAAAATGCTGCTGACCACAAGTTTTTTTGTGGCCGCAAGTGCCGGGTTGTGGCAATATCGCACTTGCCGCACCTGCCGCAAGCCCTATAGACAATGCATGAGGCTTGACACAAGTGTGCTGCAAATGTGGCCGTTATGAGGTAAATCTGCCGGATCTGCCGCAATTTGAAAAAGACATTGATGTGAAAGGGGCCTTATACTGATTTTTTTTTAAGGAATGCAGCAGACAGATTGTGCCAAACATCTTGGAGAACTGACTACAGGTAATGGAGAGCAAGTATACAGTTGTGGCCAAAAGTATTGACACCCCTGCGATTCTGTCAGATAATACTCAGTTTCTTCCTAACAATGATTGCAATCACAAATTCTTTGGTATTATTATCTTCATTTAATTTGTCTTCAATGAAAAAACACAAAAAGAATTGTCCTAAAGCCAAACTGGATATAAATCCACACCAAATATAAAAAAGGGTGTGGAAAAAAGTATTGGCACTGTTAGAAAAATCATGTGATGCTTCTCTAATTTGTGTAATTAACAGCACCTGTAACTTACCTGTGGCACCTTACAGGTGTTGGCAATAACTAAATCACACTTGCAGCCAGTTGACATGGATTAAAATTGACTCAACCTCTGTCCTGTGTCCTTGTGTGTACCACATTGAGCATGGAGAAAAGAAAGAAGACCAAAGAACTGTCTGAGGACTTGAGAAACCAAATTGTGAGGAAGCATGAGCAATCTCAAGTCTACAAGTCCATCTCCAAAGACCTGAATGTTCCTGTGTCTACCGTGCGCAGTGTCATCAAGAAGTTTAAAGCCCATGGCACTGTGGCTAACCTCCCTAGATGTGGATGGAAAAGAAAAAATGACGAGAGATTTCAATGCAAGATTGTGCGGATGGTGGATAAAGAACCTCGACTAACATCCAAACAAGTTGAAGCTGCCCTGCAGTCCGAGGGTCCTACAGTGTCAAGCCGTACTATCCGTCGGCGTCTGAATGAAAAGGGACTGTATGGTAGGAGACCCAGGAAGACCCCACTTCTTACCGAGACATTTTCTTTTCCGTCCACATCTAGGGAGGTTAGCCACAGTGCCATGGGCTTTAAACGTCTTGATGACACTGCGCACGGTAGACACAGGAACATTCAGGTCTTTGGAGATGGACTTATAGCCTTGAGATTGCTCATGCTTCCTCACAATTTGGTTTCTCAAGTCTTCAGACAGTTCTTTGGTCTTCTTTCATTTCTCCATGCTCAATGTGGTACACACAAGGACAGAGGTTGAGTCAACTTTAATCCATGTCAACTGGCTGCAAGTGTGATTTAGTTATTGCCAACACCTGTAAGGTGCCACAGGTAAGTTACAGGTGCTGTTAATTACACAAATTAGAGAAGCAGCACATGATTTTTCTAACAGTGCCAATACTTTTTTCCACACCCTTTTTTATGTTTGGTGTGGATTTATATCCACTTTGGCTTTAGGACAATTCTTTTTGTGTTTTTTCATTGAAGACAAATTAAATGAAGATAATAATACCAAATAATTTGTGATTGCAATCATTGTTAGGAAGAAACTGAGTATTATCTGACAGAATTGCAGGGGTGTCAATACATTTGGCCACAACTGTATACTTGCTCCCCATTACCTGTAGTCAGTTCTCCAAGATGTTTGGCACAATCTGTCTGCTGCGTTCCTTAAAAAAAATCAGTATAAGGCCCCTTTCACATCAATGTCTTTTTCAAATTGCGGCAGATCCGGCAGATTTACCTCATCTGCCACCTAACGGCCACATTTGCAGCACACTTGTGTCAAGCCCCATGCATTGTCTATAGGGCTTGCGGCAGGTGCGGCAAGTGCGATATTGCCACAACCCGGCACTTGCGGCCACAAAAAAAACTTGCGGTCAGCAGCATTTTTTCACGGCCAAAACCGCGGCAATACCGCACTTGCCGCAAGCCCTATAGACAATGCATGGGGCTTGCCGCAAGTGTGGCCGTTAGGTGGCAGATGTGGTAAATCTGCCAGATCTCCGCAATTTGAAAAAAAGCTGATGTGAAAGGGGCCTAAGTGAGCCTAGAAGAATTGATACGGTTTTGAAGGCAAACAGTGTTCAAACTAAATATCGATTTGACATATATCTCTTGTTCATTCACTTTGCATTTTGTGAATTGAATTAACAGAAATAAACTACCGGTATTAACACTTGCTATTAAACCATTCTTACTACATAGCACTTTTCCACACCAGCATAAAACTTTTACCTAGTATAGTACATCATATCATAAGGACACAAATGTAATATGCTAATATTCATAAAACTCTATTTTCTGATCATCATAATGGGAGACCCAGACAATGGGGTTTAGGCAGTCTGCCCTCCGGAGGCCACACTAGGTACTACAAGTTTTTTGTAGTCTCCGCCCCTCCGCCTATAAACCCCCACTGCAGGAGCAGATCCTCAGTTTTACTTCAGTGTGCTCGGAGATCACACCTATGTCTTGCACGTCACAGGAGATTTACTTAGGAAGATTTTGTGATGCAATGAAGACAAGTGGATCCCTGACGTGGGGATCCCCGGCATACTCCCTGTCCACCTTTGGGTGCATACAGGTCGAGGTACCTTGGTCCGTAGCCCTCGGGCCTGGACGCGGACTTTATTGTCTGGCCTGGTACTATGCCGTGCTCCCCCACTACTCACTTCTGAAGCGCTCTGGTGGGGTGGGAGCCCTGGAGCCTTCCACAGCTCCGTTCCGGTCTGCGGCCTCTCCATGGAAGCGTATTATGCGAACCGGAACCTGGACCCCCCGTCCGCTACCCGCTGGACCGGTGCCGGACGTGGACCCATTGGGTGAAGGTACTCTGTATCTCCTTATGTGGGCCTGGGGGGACATGGTGTATGTTATGTGACCATGTATGGAGAACCTCGGTTCCCTCGGGACATGCGGTTCTGGGAGGAGGCCCCTGCCTGAAGGGCTCCTCTTATTGTCATCCGCGTTACACAGTGGGTGGCCGCCATTACAGATGGGTTCTGGCGCCTTTTTTCTCCCTGTGTGCGGCTCCTGAGCGCGTCCCGCTTTGGGCGGTGACGTCACGCTCCTTGCGGCCTATGTGTTATCGGTCTCCTCGGGCTTCTGCTTAGCCGCGCCCACTCATTAGTGGCGCGTCGGCCATTTTCTCCTCATTCCTGTGAGGATTGGTGGCGTGCACATCGCGCTCCGGGGAGAAGCTGCAGTTTGCCCGAGGAGGTCGCACACGTCCCGCTCTGATTCACCGCTTCCCTGGTCGGTATTCCGCTGGGTGTCCGGTGTTAACCCCTTACTGCCCGGGGCAGCGCCAGTATGTCTACGGCTGGACAGAGGACTCCCGCCACGAGGTCCAAGACATGCAAACAGTGCATGGGACAGGTAGATGGGGATGGTGTCTGCGCAGCTTGCGGTCTCACTGGGCCTGGCCCCAGTGTTTCTGTCTCTGAAGCTACAGCACCACTGCTCTCCCCTGAGGTTCAGGGGGAGGCAGGGCCATGGGATGTTCAGAAGTCGTTTAATGATACTGTAGTGTCCAGAATGTCTTCCATGTCGCAATCCTTAGAGGCTATACTAAGGAGGCTGTCTGATTCAGCCCCCCAGACAGGGGCCCTTGGGGCTAACCCCCGGCTGAGTGAGGGTTCTCATAAGAGACCTCGCTGGGAAGATGACCCTGAGGATGGTGAACATCGTTCCTCTGATGAGGAACAGCCATCTGATAGTGATGATGAGGGTGGAGACCCTGGCCCTGAGCCCCGGCACCACACGGCTCCTTCAGAGGGTCCGGGGGACGGTGTGGAGGACTTGATTTCCTCCATTAACGAAACCCTGGGGCTCGTCCCCCCGGCTGCGGTGGTGGAGAGACCGCAGAAGGAATCTTTCCAGTGGCTGCCGCCATTAGGTCAGTCACGTGGTCTGTTCACTGACCATTCCAATTTTTGGAGAGTGGTCAGGACGCCCAGGGAGCATCCTGAAAGGCGTTTTGTTAGGAAGACTAAGGATTCACGTTATCCTTTTCCTAAAGAGGTTCTGGAGGAATGGTCGCGCTCCCCTAGGGTGGACGCTTCCCTGACTAGAGTTGCGGCTCATTCTCTTTTTTCAGCAGAGGATAGCTCTTCTCTGAAGGATCCTATCGACAAGCAGTGCGAGTCATATGCGAAGTCTATATATGAGGCTGTGGGTTCCTCTTTTGCCCCAAACTTTTCTATGGTCTGGACGTTGCAGGCCATTACTGCGTGTCTGGAGGGGATCACCGATATCCCGGGGTCTGACCCGGAGGTGACGGCTCTCGCCAATAAGGCTAAGGCATACGCTGAATACGCCAGGTCGGCTGCCTTTGAAACAGCTAATCGGACTGCCGTGGCCTCTGCTAATGCGGTGGTCTTACGCAGATTGCTGTGGATGCGCCTCTGGGACTCGGATAAGGTGTCCAAGAGGATTTTGCAAGTCATGCCTTTTTCGGGCGATAGATTTTTTGGGGACGAGCTGGATAAGAGGATTAAGGAGTTTGCTGAGAAGAAGATCCCTCAGAACAAGCCCAAGCCGCAGAGGTCTCAAAAATGGAATCCTAGGCAGCGGTCCTTTCGTCCCGGCTCGCACCCTTCTACCTCGTCCACGCGATCGGACAAAGGAGGTAAACCCTCCGGTCCCTGGTATAACAAGAATCGCCAGAAAAAGCCAGCGGGCGCCGCGGCGGCGACTGCCCCCAAGGTGTCCTCTACATGACTCGCTCCCAACTCCTGCCACCCCACCGGTCGGAGGACGCCTGGCCCTGTTTCAGGACGTATGGCTTCTTCACATTCAAGACCGGTGGGTGAGAGACATTATCTCTCGGGGCTACAGGATCGAGCTGAAGTCCTTTCCTCCAAACCGTTTCTTTCTTTCCTCCCCGTCACCGGAGAAGGCTCAGGCTTTTCACCAAGTCCTGATTGGTCTTCAGAGGGACGGAGTGGTGATCCCAGTGCCGTCTGGGGAACGTTTCAGAGGGTTCTACTCCAACCTCTTTATAGTTCCAAAGAAGGACGGTTCGTTTCGCCCAGTGCTGGATCTGAAATTGTTCAACCAACATGTGCAAGTGCGGAAGTTTCGCATGGAGTCTCTGCGCTCGGTGATTGCTGCCATGTCTCAGGGAGATTTCCTGGCGTCCGTGGACATCAAAGATGCCTACCTGCACGTGCCCATTGCGCCAGCACATCAACGCTGGCTCAGGTTTGCAGTGGGGGAAGAACACTTCCAGTTTGTAGCATTGCCGTTCGGTCTGGCCTCGGCCCCGAGGGTCTTCACGAAGGTGATGACGGCAATGGTGGCAACCCTGCATGCTCAGGGTCATGCCGTAATACCTTACCTGGACGATCTGCTGATCAAGGCCCAGTCGCAGGAGTTGTGTCAGGGGAGCCTGGATGCGACCCTCAAGGCTCTGGAACAGTTTGGCTGGATTCTGAATCGCCCGAAATCCGCACTGGTGCCAACCCAGTCGTTGACTTATCTGGGCATGGATTTTCACACAGCCCCGGCGCTGGTGTTGCTACCCAGCAAGAAGCAGACCTCCATCCAGTCGGCAGTTCGCACCCTTCTTCATTCGCCACAATCTTCCCTGAGGGGCTTAATGAAGCTGGTGGGGTGCATAGTGGCGGCAATGGAAGCGGTGCCTTTTGCGCAGTTTCATCTCCGCCCTTTGCAGATGGAAATTCTCCACAAGTGGAACAAGAGGTCGTCATCTCTGGACAGAGTGGTGTCTCTCTCTCCTCGGACCAAGGAATCCCTTCATTGGTGGCTTCAACCCCATCACTTGGCGCGGGGTCGATCCTTCCTCCAACCTTCGTGGTTGATAGTGACCACGGATGCCAGCCTCACAGGCTGGGGTGCGGTGTTCCTGCAACACAGGGCCCAGGGTCTCTGGACGGTGTCAGAGTCCTCTCTGCAAATCAATGTCCTGGAAATCAGAGCGATTTACCTGGCACTTCTGGCTTTCCACCATTTTCTGGCAGGGAAACCCATACGAATTCAGACGGACAACGCGACAGCCGTCGCCTACGTAAACCATCAGGGCGGGACTCGAAGCGCCCAGGCCCTCGCCGAAGTCCACCGCATCCTGTCATGGGTGGAGGACAACGATTCGGTGATATCGGCCGTCCACATCCCAGGAGTGGACAATTGGGAGGCCGACTACCTAAGCCGGCAAGGCATGGACGCCGGAGAGTGGTCTCTACACCCGGACGTCTTCCAGTCCATCTGTCGACGGTGGGGAACTCCAGATGTGGATCTGATGGCGTCTCGCCTCAATCATCAAGTTCCGCAGTTCATGGCGCGTTCATGGGATCCTCAGGCTCTGGGAGCGGATGCTCTGGTCCAGGATTGGTCCAGGTTCCACCTTCCGTATGTATTCCCGCCGTTGGCGTTGATTCCCAGAGTCCTGCGCAAGATCAGGACGGAATGTCGCAGAGCCATTCTAGTGGCTCCGGATTGGCCCAGGAGGTCGTGGTATCCGGACCTGTGGCGGCTCGCAGACGGGGAACTGTGGAGACTGCCAGACAGACAAGATCTTCTGTCTCAGGGGCCGTTCTTCCATCTCAATTCCGCGGCCCTCAAGTTGACTGTGTGGCCCTTGAGTCCTGGCTCTTGACTTCCAGAGGTTTTTCTCCCTCGGTTGTCTCCACTTTAACCAGGGCCAGACGGCCTACCTCGTTAAAAATCTACCACAGAACTTGGAAAATTTACTTTTCCTGGTGTGCTTCTGTTGGACGGAAGGCGTGGCCTTTCCGTCTCCCAACGTTGCTTTCATTCCTTCAGTCAGGAATGGACATGGGATTGTCCCTCAGTTCTCTGAAGGGACAAGTGTCGGCACTGTCGGTGCTGTTCGACAAGCGTTTGGCTAAGATACCAACGGTCCGTAGGTTTCTGCAGGGGGTTAGCCGGGTGATTCCACCGTACAAACGTCCTCTTGATCCTTGGGACCTCAATGTGGTCCTGGCGGCCTTGCAGAAGCCTCCTTTTGAGCCTTTGCGGGATGTTTCTCTGGTCCATCTTTCCCAGAAAGTGGCTTTTTTGGTGGCCATTACATCGCTCAGGAGGATCTCGGAACTGGCAGCGCTCTCGTGCAAGTCTCCATTCCTGGTGGTTCATCAGGATAAGGTGGTGTTGCGCACGAGACCAGAATTTTTGCCTAAGGTGGTGTCACCTTTTCATATTAATCAGGAGATTGTTCTCCCTTCTTTTTGCCCTAACCCGACTCACCGGAGTGAGAAGGAGTTACACACTCTGGACCTGGTGAGGGCTATCAGGGTTTATGTGTCTCGTACTGCGTCGGTACGCACCTCGGACTCTCTGTTTGTCCTTACGGCTGGTCGCCGTAGGGGTTCCCCGGCCTCAAAATCTACTTTGGCGCGGTGGATCAAAGCTCCTATTCTGGAAGCTTACCGTTCTTCTGGTATGCCTCTCCCGGTGGGATTGAAGGCTCACTCTACCAGAGCCGTTGGTGCCTCTTGGGCTCTGCGGCACAGGGCTTCGGCTCAACAAGTTTGCCAGGCAGCCACTTGGTCTAGCCTCCATACGTTTACCAAACATTACATGGTACATGCCCATGCCTCTGCGGATGCGAGTTTGGGCAGGCGGGTCCTACAGGCGGCGGTGGCTCACCTTTGAGGTGCCCCGCACATCAACCGTCTCAAAGGAACTCTTTTCCCGCCCTGGGGTGTTGCTTTAGGACATCCCCATTGTCTGGGTCTCCCATTATGATGATCAGAAAAAAGAGAATTTTGTTTACTTACCGTAAATTCTTTTTTCTTGAATCATTAATGGGAGACCCAGCACCCACCCAGTTGTCCCGTTGGACGTTTTGTTGTGTTTTTGGACCTTTTGGCTCAGGCTTCTTTGGCTAGCATTGTTCGCAGCCATGCCTAGAGTTGTGGTGTGGGTTGCCTCCTCGCAGCTTGTGAACTAAACTGAGGATCTGCTCCTGCAGTGGGGGTTTATAGGCGGAGGGGCGGAGACTACAAAAAACTTGTAGTACCTAGTGTGGCCTCCGGAGGGCAGACTGCCTAAACCCCATTGTCTGGGTCTCCCATTAATGATTCAAGAAAAAAGAATTTACGGTAAGTAAACAAAATTCTCTTTTCTCTACCAACAAGGTGCACATACCCCACTTTTCCCAGAAACTTCTAGCATATAAATGGTTTCTAACGCTGGGAAGGGAAAGGGTGGGTGAGCTGTGCCAATCTATTGTGAATGGTGTGTACTGTGTTACACATAGTTAGTTCTTTTATTGTAATTCTGCCTGTTATGAAGAAATGACTACTGAAAGGCAACCTGTACAGAACAAGAAGTGTCAGCCTTTTATGAGGCTTAGTAGCCAGTCTGAGAAAGTCTAAAAGCCACCAAGTCTTACATGCATATATGACTTTTTAAAAAGATAATATCAGCAAGTGTGATTTAGTTATTGCCAACATCTGTTAGGTGCCACAGGTAAGTTACAGGTGCTGTTAATTACACAAATTAGAGAAGCATCACATGATTTTTCTAACAGTTCCAATACTTTTGTCCATCCCCTTTTTATGTTTGGTGTGGAATTAGATCCAATTTGGCTTTAGGACAATTCTTTTTGTGTTTTTTCATTGAAGACAAATTAATGAAGATAATAATACTAGAGAATTTGTGATTGCAATCATTTTCAGGAAGAAACTGAGTATTATCTGACAGAATTGCAGGGGTGTCAATACTTTTGGCCACAACTGTATGGTAGAGAAGGCACTGTGAGCCCTATGGAGCACACAGCTGATGTATGGCAGAGAAGGCACTGTGAGCCCTATGGAGCACACAGCTGCTGTAGGGCAGAGAAGGCACTGTGAGCCCTATGGAGTACACAGTTGATGTAGGGCAGCCAAGATAAGAGATTGCAGACCTTGTGCTGAGGAGATTAAAGTGAAGCAGCCAGAGCGCAGCCCTGTGCTGTAGTCTGAGGTGATTTAACACTTCACCTCATGAGCTGCAGTGAGGAGCTCGCACTGTGCTGAGATTACAGTGAAGCAGCCGGAGCGCAGCCCTGTGCTGTGGCCTGAGGTGATTTGACACTTCACCTCATGAGCTGCAGTGAGGAGCTCGCACTGTGCTGAGATTACAGTGAAGCAGCCGGAGCGCAGCCCTGTGCTGTAGTCTGAGGTGATTTGACACTTGACCTCATGAGCTGCAATGAGGAGCTCGCACTGTGCTGAGATTACAGTGAAGCAGCCGGAGCGCAGCCCTGTGCTGTAGTCTGAGGTGATTTGACACTTCACCTCATGAGCTGCAGTGAGGAGCTCGCACTGTGCTGAGATTACAGTGAAGCAGCCGGAGCGCAGCCCTGTGCTGTGGCCTGAGGTGATTTGACACTTCACCTCATGAGCTGCAGTGAGGAGCTCGCACTGTGCTGAGATTACAGTGAAGCAGCCGGAGCGCAGCCCTATGCTTTGGCCTGAGGAGTTTGACACTTGACCTCATGAGCTGCAGTGAGGAGCTCGCACTGTGCTGAGATTACAGTGAAGCAGCCGAGGCGCAGCCCTGTGCTGTGGCCTGAGGTGATTTGACACTTCCCCTCATGAGCTGCAATGAGGAGCTCGCACTGTGCTGAGATTACAGTGAAGCAGCCGGAGCGCAGCCCTGTGCTGTAGTCTGAGGTGATTTGACACTTCACCTCATGAGCTGCAGTGAGGAGCTCGCACTGTGCTGAGATTACAGTGAAGCAGCCGGAGCGCAGCCCTGTGCTGTGGCCTGAGGTGATTTGACACTTCACCTCATGAGCTGCAGTGAGGAGCTCGCACTGTGCTGAGATTACAGTGAAGCAGCCGGAGCGCAGCCCTATGCTTTGGCCTGAGGAGTTTGACACTTGACCTCATGAGCTGCAGTGAGGAGCTCGCACTGTGCTGAGATTACAGTGAAGCAGCCGAGGCGCAGCCCTGTGCTGTGGCCTGAGGTGATTTGACACTTCCCCTCATGAGCTGCAATGAGGAGCTCGCACTGTGCTGAGATTACAGTGAAGCAGCTGGAGCGCAGCCCTGTGCTGTAGTCTGAGGTGATTTGACACTTCACCTCATGAGCTGCAGTGAGGAGCTCGCACTGTGCTGAGATTACAGTGAAGCAGCCGGAGCGCAGCCCTGTGCTGTAGTCTGAGGTGATTTGACACTTCACCTCATGAGCTGCAGTCAGGAGCTCGGACTGTGCTGAGATTACAGTGAAGCAGCCGGAGCGCAGCCCTGTGCTGTAGTCTGAGGTGATTTGACACTTCACCTCATGAGCTGCAGTCAGGAGCTCGGACTGTGCTGAGATTACAGTGAAGCAGCCGGAGCGTAGCCCTGTGCTGTAGCCTGAGGTGATTTGACACTTCACCTCATGAGCTGCAGTCAGGAGCTCGCACGGTGTGAGGCCACGCCCCCTCCCTTCTGAAGCGTATTCAGTGTGCAGACGGAAAAAGAGAAAAAAAGTTGCACACACACCGTGCAGCCGGGGCACTTTGGAGAAGTTTATGAATGGTTTGCAAACAGAATTTTCTAATGAAGTACGGTATATTAGAAAGTTTATTAAAATCACTTGCTCTACATTATTATCAAATAAAAATTTAAATGGTTACACTGTAAGCTCTGGCCTACTGTGTAGCAGTTCAAAGGAAAATAATTATATGCACCTGGGATTTAATTTGTTAGTGAGCACATAAACCCTTGTAATTCAGCATGGCCGACAGTTATGAGTCAAGGCGTACATTGCGTCACGCTGACCGTGTAATCTTTAAAAGCCAAACTGTGCGACATCTTTTTATATCATTATATTGAAGATTATACATCACAACAAGGTTACATCATAGAGCAAAAGAACAAACAGCATTTTTCATTGTTCATTAATACTGACTGCCAAAGTTAACCTTGCCCTTAACATATCATGGATCTAATATCTTAACCAAAAGCATAAGACACTAATTTCATGCACCAAATATTGCATACTCCAATCAAGAGCGAATACTCCTCATTGCCTTGGAAAGTCAAAGGATTATCAAACCCAGGCTCCCATACCTTATCAAATTTTTGAGGACAATGTTAATTTTTATATACCACTTTCTGCAGTGATATATCTGCCCATTTTATTAAACCTTCTAGGTGTCAAATAGCATTGATGGACTGTATAAATTTGGACTAGCTTGTTATTACTTACAAGTGAAGTATATTGTGGTATGGTCAAGGCCTCATTCAGTCCTTCACAGATAGAGATGGTATTACTTTACTTCATTTGGCCTACACCAACAATGGTGATGAGGAACATCTCCGGCTTAGGCTGCTTTCACATAACGATTTTTCTAAATCCGATGCTGTCCGATGAAAATCGGACAGCATCGGATCCGAATTTGGACCCCATGCATCCCTATGGGCATCGGACCGAATCGGATGTGCACTAAATGCCATCCGATTTGGTCCGATCCGATTCTGTCCGATTTTATCGGTGCAAAAATCGGAGCTTGCTCCGATTTTTGCACCGAAAATAAAATCTGACAGATTCGGATCGGACCAAATCGGATGGCATTTAGTGCACATCCGATTAGGTCCGATCCCTATAACATGGGGCCCTATGGAGAAGGGTCCGAGGAAACATCTGATGTCTCCTCGGACCCTATTTTACTGTACTGAGCATGCTCAGTACAGTAAAACTGCTCCTAACTAGGAGCATAAGGGTTAAAAAAAAAAAAAAAGTTTATTCTCACCTCCCCCCGAGCCCCCGCCGTCTTCCGCCGTCTTCCGCCATCTTCTTTGAGGCTCCCGGTGGCTTCCGCAGGCTGCCGGTGTCAGCAGAGGGCTTCCTCTGCTGTATAGGACCTGCGGTGCTGTCACAGTCATGTGACCGCGGGTTACCATGGTGAACCCGCGGTCACGTGACTGTGACATCACCGCAGGTCCTATAAGGCAGAGGAAGCCCTCTGCTGACACCGGCAGCCTGCGGAAGCCACCGGGAGCCTCAAAGAAGATGGCGGAAGATGGCGGGGGCTCGGGGGAAGGTGAGAATAAACTTTTTTTTTTTCTTTTTTTCACCCCGCAGGGAGTGATTTTATGTCGGAATCGGGTGCCTATTTGGCACCCGATTCCAGGCATCAGAAGGGAGCCGATGCTGTCCGATTTATATCGGACAGCATCGGCTCCCTCAAAATCGTAATGTGAAAGTAGCCTTAATAACTGGTTGTATAAAAAGGAGATCAACAGAGGCGTAACGATCGCGACTTCTGCAACCGGGCCCGGACCTGTAGGAGGGCTCGCGCCTCCAGCCGCCGACCGCGACTGCAGCACTGTGTGGTAGAGGAGAGGAGGCGACAGGAAGGAAGCTTCCTGCTGCTGATCCTGCCCCTCCTCTCATCTTCTGCCGGGTCCCTGACCTGCACGCTCCACTGGGGTTACCCGCAGTATCAATCATTACCCCCCAGCTCCTCACCAACAACGGCCAGCATCCCCTCCCCCCGGAAATCACCCTCCTGCTCCTCACCAACGCCGGCCAGAGCCCAACCCCCCGCTCCACATCCGCGGCATAAAGGTACAATGTACACCGGTCTGAAAATTTCATCGGGGCCCGCGAGGCTACAGTTACGCCACTGGAGATCAATCTCATGGGTCCTGATTCATTAAATGTCAGATCCAATCAGGAAATGCCTCGAGCCATCATCTGGAGGCATTGTGAAGCATTCTGCTGAAAAAACCTGGGAAACTTCATATAAAAGTACTGCCTTTGGGGCACTTGTGCTTAGGCATGAGGGCAATCTTTTTGATCTTGCAATATTAAAGACGTATTCTCAAGTTGTCTCTTGAATAGCTAAAAGCTATGCAGTCTCCTTCCTGATTGCTTGTGAGGGGTGTTTATCTAAGAGCTGCCCTGCTACTATACATTAATCTGTCACTGTTTGTTCTATACAAAGTATTGTACCCGTCTTCAAACTGCCTTTTGTTACGGACAGGTTTCTCACATTGACTTGTCAATCCAGAGCACCTGCTGCCATTTTTCTGCATCCCAGTTGTTTAGTTTTTGTGCATAGTTAAGTCACTTGGCCTTGCTTACATGTTGAAGGTATGAATTATGGCCACAATGTTTCCATGAGGACCATTTCTGTCTAGATTTTCCTAACAGTAGATGAGGATAGTTGGGTCCCACTAGTTACTGCCAGTTGATAGCTGATGGCACTGATGGCCAGCTTCCAATTTCAAAGCAAAGTACGGTAAGCATAATGTGGTATTCTTCTGCTGCACCTATTCCTTGAACTCAATCTACAGTTCCCAAAGTTGCACATTTATACTTCTCCATAATGCTGTAGCGGGACAATGCCAAAAATTCATCATGTCATTAAGAAATATACGGTATTCAGCTTAAAGACGAAGAAGGATCCTGTATGGCCTTCAAGCCTCTGATTTCAACATCATTGATTCTGTCTGGTATTACATGAAAGGGCAAAAACTTATCGTAAGTATCCTTACATTCTCCAATGCTACAGTGGCAAAGCTACTTCTGCATGCAGCATGGGAGAGTGCAAAGTTTGGGTCAGTGGCTTAGCCATACTGCCAGCTGAAATAGTCAAGGTTAGGCAGGCAGGGGAAGGTGAGCTCTTGAAGAAAGAGGAGGACAAACTTTTAACACCTTGAGAAATATAAATAATTTCTTATTGCTAATCCTATCTTGAGTATAAGTGTAATTTTATTACATAGAATCAATTACTTTTCTAACTCACTTGTACAGTTATCTAATTACTTTAGATCTAAGTAATCATTTGCTGGCTTATGTAAACGGTGAGTCTTAGTCTTTGATATTCTTTCAGAATCCATTTAAAAGTGAATTTAATTATCAGTGAAAAGAAAATTAGCTTTGCTATTTAATCTTGTTTTAATGTTACTGTAAAGGCCAGTTTACATGTAGCGACATCGCTAACGATGTCTCTACAACTTGTGACGTTGCAGCGACCTCGTAGTGATGTCGCTACGTGTGACATACTGCAATGATCAGCGAGCTGATCGCAGATTGTTGGTATTATAGCCAGGGCCATTTTTCAATCGTTGGTCTCCTGCTGGGCTACCAGCATCGCTGTTTGTGACAGCGGGAGACCAACAATCAGCGTGATAACCATGGTAAACACCACAGTTGTCTGCTTAGTTACCCGCTGTTTACCCTGGTTACCAAGCACATCGTGCTGGTAACCACGGTAAACACCGGGTGCTGCACACTGCTTAGTTATCCGGTGTTTACCGTGGTTACCAGCACGCTGTGCTTGGTAACCAGGGTAAACAGCAGGTAACTAAGCAGAGTGCTATGCTTAGTAACCCGGTGTTTACTGTGGTTACCAGCGTTCTCCTGCTTATCCCAGCATAGTGGGACCTCCACATCTTGGAAAAGAATATTCTATATTTTTTTCCACGATGTTGAGGTCATTGCAGGGGTCGCTGATCGCTGGTGTGTCTGCCTGTATCACGGCTCACCAGCGATCAGATAACGATGTCCCAGCAACCCCCATAGTTCGTGGGTTCACTGGGACATCGTTATGTGTAAACCGGCCTTAAGAGGTGAAGGATCATTAGTGGTCTTGACTCCAAGGTTTTTCTCCTGTCTAAATAATGACAGCAAAAATGGCCCATGTGCTGTATACTTAATTTTACAATTAAGCAATACTTCTTCATATAGGTTGAAGTACCAACTTGGATTTTAGTTATCGTGTTTTTCAGACTATAACACGCATCGAAACATAAGACAAATCTAGATTTTAATGAAGGAAACTAAAAGAAGAAAAACGTAAAGCAAAAAGTGTGGTCATGATGCAGTGTAATGGGGGGGGGGGGGTTGCTTCTGACACTGTTATTGGTGTAATGTCCCCCAACTCTGTACTTATTTTTCCCATCCTGTGACCCTTCAAGATAAATATGTCTCCTATCCTGGTGTATATGTCCTCCATAATTTCCCATCATGGTATACAGTGGTGTGAAAAGGGTTTTGCCCCCTTCCTGATTTCTTATTCTTTTACATGTTTGTCACACTTAAAGGTTTCAGATCACCAAACAAATTTAAATATTAGTTTAAGATAAAAGTAAATAAAAAATGCAGATTTTAAATGAAGGTCTCTATTATTAAGAGAAAAAGAAATACAGTGCAAACCTACAGTGCTGTGTGTTAAAAAAGTGATTTCCCTCCACCTCTTAAAACATAAATCAACCATAATTTAGTACATATTTAGGAAGCTGAGATCAATTTCCCTAGCCACACCCATGGCAGATTGCTGCCACACCTGTTCTAAATCTATAAATCACTTAAATAGAACCTGCCTGACAAAGTGAAGTAAACCAAAAGATCCTCAAAATCTAGTTATCACATGATACAAAGAAATTCAGAAACAAATGAGAAACCAAGTAATTGAGCTCTTGCTGTCTTGAAAAGGTTATAAAGCCATTTCTAAAGCTTTGGATTCCAGGATGAAGTGCCATAAAAGTCCACACTGCTGCCCAAAAGAAACACCAGACTCACCAGGGTATCTGAGTTGATGAAGCTTTATTCCACTTACGCGTTTCGGAGCCCCTCCTGGCTTCTTCCTCAAGGAGATATTTTACAGATTTCTTAAACTTTGTTACTTCAGCAAATCTCAGTGAGAGCCATTATCTACAAATTGGGAAAACGTGGCACAGTGTTGAATGTTCCCAGGAGTGTCCGGCCGACCAAAATTACCCCAAGAGCACAGCGACAATTCATCCAAGAGGTCACAAAAGAACCCACAACAACATCCAAAGATCAGCAGGCCTCACTTGCCTCAGTTAAGGTCAGGTCAAAAGAAACAGACAAAAAAATGGCCTGTATTGCAGAGTCCCAAGACAAAAAGCATTGCTGGGCAAAAAGAACATAAATCCTCGTCTTGATGATCCCCAAGACTTTGGGAGAATACTCTGTGGACTAATGAGACAAAAGTTGAACTTTTTGGAAGATGTATGTCCTAATACATCTGGCATAGAAGTGAGACAGCATTTCAGTAAAGAACATCATAAACCGTAAAATATGGTGGTGGGAGTGTGATGGTCTGGGCTGTTTTGTTGCTTTAGGACCTGAAAGAGTTGTCGCGGTAAATGGAACCATGAATTCTGCTGCGTATTAAAAAATCCTGATCTGTGACCGCAAAATCTGTCTGTGACCTCATGCTGAAGCCTACTTGGGTTATGCAGCAGGTCATTTTGATTTGTAAAAACTGCAGGCTAGAAAATACTACGAGAAGCACAAAAGGAGGTGAATAGAGTTCTTATGGAAAGGGCAGATAGGAAAATGGCATTCCAGAAACTGAGATTCTTTGAAGAAGGGGAGAAGGTGGGTCACTTATTATCCATCATAGCGGCAGCGCAGAGGGGGAACCAGTTTGTCCATTGTTTAGTGGGAGAGGGGGGAGAACGAACAACGAATACAGAGAACATTATGGAGATCTTTGTGAAGTTTTATGGGGATCTATATACGTCACAAGAAGGATTAAATGAAAGAGAGGTGGGGGCATTTTTGGCAGCGGCATCGTTACCCACTCTATCAATGGAGGATAGGGACACTTTGGAGGCACCTATAACGGTAGATGAAATAGGGGAGGCACTGCATGGCATGGCCAATGAAAAAGCCCCGGGATCTGATGGACTCCCGGCAGAAGTCTATAAGAGACTAGAAGAAATTCTTTTACCCAGATTGCTGGAGGTTTATGTGGAGGCTAAGAAACAGGGGGTACTACCAACATCCATGAGAGAGGCGACTATAGTTGTGATCCCTAAGGAAGGTAAAGACCTTGCGAGCCCAGAGTCATACCGACCTATTTCATTGCTGACGGCAGATGTGAAAATTCTAGCAAAAGTACTGTCAAACCGTTTAACAAAGGTGATATCAACCTTAATACACCCAGATCAGGCCGGCTTTATGCCTAATAGATCTACTGCGACTAACTTAAGAAGATTATTTCTGAATCTGCAGCTGCCGTCGGACAATATGGGTAGAAGAGCGATAGCATCGCTTGACGCTCACAAGGCCTTTGACAGTGTGGAGTGGAGGTACCTGTGGAGGGTGCTACAGTATATGGGATTTGGTCCGCAATTTACGTCATGGATAAAACTCTTGTATGCCCAACCTACTGCCAAAATTAGAGTCAATGGGGCCGTCTCTAAAAGGATAGACCTACAGAGAGGTACCAGACAGGGATGCCCGCTATCGCCCCTGCTGTTTGCCATCGCGGTGGAGCCACTAGCTGCTACCATAAGAAACTCCAGTGACATCAAGGGATTTAAATACGGGGAAAATGAGGAAAAAGTCGCGTTATACGCGGATGACATTCTGCTCTTTCTGGAGGATAGTGGGGCATCGTTGAGCCATGCCATGCGGACCATTGAGGGTTTTGGGGTGCTCTCGGGACTTAATATTAATTGGACTAAGTCAAGTTTATTTAAAGTAGACAAAGAAGAGACAGAGACAGAAGAGGAAGTGGAATCGGGAGGATTGAGTAGGGTGGAGAAGTTTAAGTATTTGGGCATTTGGGTCTCTTTGCCCATCACGGATTATTTGCAATTGAACTTTGCCCCGCTACTGACAGTGCTGAGGCGTAAGGTTACTGCCTGGAATAAGCTGTGTTTATCCGTGGTGGGGAGAGTCAACTTGATCAAGATGATCTTGATGCCCAAACTACTATATGTAATGCACAATTCCCCCCTGTGGATCCCTCAACGCAGACTTAAGCCTATTAATGCCATATTCCGGGAACTGATCTGGGGAAAGAGGCAGCCTAGGATTCGGCTAGAAACATTGCAAAGGCCAAAGGATGATGGGGGACTAGCGTTACCTCATGCTGGGATTTATTTTTTGGCAGCCCAAAGTCAGCACTTAAGGGGATGGGCAAGTAAATCAAGGAACAGTCACGGTACGAAAATATTGGGTAAAATAATTGGTAGATCCCCTTTGACAGATGGACTTGAGGACGGGTCTGTAGGAATACTGGGAAAGACATACCCTACATTTGACCTTATACATAAGGTATGGACAAAAATTAAACAACTGAGGGGAGTGACAAATTTGACCAAATACACTCCCATATGGGACAATGGGAACCTTCCAGAACTGATCAAAATGGGACGACTTACGGAGTGGGAAAATAGAGGCATTGTATACATGCATCAAATTATAAATAGACAAGGATTAAAGACCTTTCAACAACTCAGATTGGAATTTGGACTCCCAGACTCGGGTTGGCTTCAGTATTTACAGATGCACCATGCAGTCAGTAAACAGGGTGAGACCAGTACCTTACAAATACAGGATGATATTGTCTTAGATTATATTTGCCATGAGGGACTATCGACTGGAGTGATATCGTGCATATATAGAGATCTAATACATACATTCCTCCTTTCATTTCCTATAAAGGCACGTTCGAAATGGGAAGAGGAAATGGGACACATACCGGATGATAGGTGGACTAGTATACTGGAATACATACCTAAGTTGTCTATGTGTGAATCAGCCAGGCTCTCGCATCTCTACGTGGTACACAGAGTGTATCGCTCGCCAATGGTTATGCACAGAGCAGGTCTGAGGACTGATTCTGAATGTCCGAGATGCAGAGGAGATAATGCGAGCATTTTCCATGTGATGTGGTCCTGCCCAAGACTATCCACATATTGGGCGGCAGTCATTAACCGAATAGAAAGAGTGTATGGGTGTGAAATACCTAGAGAACCGGTGGTTTGTTTGTTGGGATATGTGGAGGAGGTGAAAATTGAAAATGCATTTAAAATAATGATTGCAAAATTACTCTTTGTAGCAAGGAAACTGATTGCAAAATTCTGGATACGAGATGTTCCCCCAAGCAGAGAGGAACTTGTGAAACAGGTGGATAACCTACTGTATATGGAAAAGGGTATCTATGGGAAAAGAGAAAAAATAGCAATGTTTGAGAAAATGTGGTTACCCTGGATAAATTACAGATGAGAAGAGGAAGTATGACATTAAGCTGTGATGTGAGCAAATTGTTCTGAAATGCGGGATAATTGATATGCCTTATTGACGATTACTTCACTAAATAACACCATGAGCTGTTGTGTAATGTGCTAGCTGTCGGGGGGGTGCGGGGTTAGGGGGGGGGAAAGGGAGGGTGGGGTTTGGAACTGTAATTCAATTATTCATGTGAAAACGAGACATGTTGTCTTGATGCATTTGTGTAATCCTGTGTGGAATCTGTTTAATTAATAAAAACTTATCTGATTTAAAAAAAAAACAAACTGCAGGCTGATAACAGAGAATTTATATCTGTACCCTTAAAAAAAGCCTATGCTAGGCTCCTACCTGATGATGGATGATGTCAGGATTTGTCTTCCTATTTTGGAATAAAAAGGAGTCAAATAACCTCTAAAGTGTACATGAACTTACAGCTGAAATAGGAACACAGCTGGACTAATTTTAAAAGGTAAAAAACTTGCCTTGCATTGTTCTACAAGTTAAAGTTGTATGCAGGGTTTAACAAGTTTCATGTCCCTAATGGAAAATTTTGCATAGACTTGTACTTGTGCTTCAGTTTGCTCCATGAAATACTGGAGTGCTTGAAGTGCTGGAGAGTGATGGGAGTGACGC
Organism: Allobates femoralis; assembly: GCA_033576535.1. Lineage (NCBI taxonomy): Eukaryota > Metazoa > Chordata > Amphibia > Anura > Aromobatidae > Allobates > Allobates femoralis. The sequence goes on from JARQOC010000403.1 coordinate 24,959, forward strand.
TGAAAACTGGTGTAGATGCCGGAGGGCAAGTAACAGATGGGACAGGCAACTTAGATTTTTTTTTAAAACAATACATTTTTTATTCAAATAAATCTTACAACAATAGATATAACTTGTTTACACAATTATATCAATATAATAGTTATGTCCAAATAATCGCCACCAGTGTAGACCAATTCTGAACTAGATATTATAGGAGAGGGGAGGGAAAGAAAGGACCACACAGAAGAAAAGGGTCAGCCAGGATTGGACACAAGAGGTAAATTAATGGAACTACGTTTGTGGGAAGAAGGTCCAACCCAATATTTAAGACTTCCAGGGGCCCCTCTATAATTAAAGGGAAACATATTAAGGTCCTGATTAAGTCTGCCACTCGATTCAAGAATTCTCCTCTCTTGGGGCACCACCACTACACATGACCCAGATCCCCTTTATTACCACATCCCTTCCAGCATAATGGGGAATATGATTTGTTAAATTTGGAAATTTTATAAGGGTCTGATACCAGTTCATATGTATTTTCTTTAATTGTTCTAGATGATTAGTGCAGGAGGAGTGCCTTCGAGTAAATGTGTCCGCAGTCCACCAGTGTTCGGAGGTCGATGAGAAAAAGAGTGCCTCCTCCCAGACAGTCATATAAGGGAGTTTGACCAACTCCGCTAGCAAATTAAGAGTCCTATAGAACAGAGACAATCCATGTTCATTTGGGTATTCTACTTTAAAGTATTTCTGCATCATGTCTGATGGGTCAGGGCTCCACCAAGTTAGAAATGTACATGACTGGATAAAATTTAGAATTTGGAGGTACTGATAAAAGGACGTTTTGGGAATCTTGTAAAGTTGGGACAAATCTGCAAAGGAGGGGAATACAGGGCCATCTAAGAGTTTGTCAAACGTGCTTACACCTGATTTTACACACAGGTCTAGATACAACCCAGAAATGTGTGCATCGATCACTTTTACAGAAATGTATGGAAATAGGGATTTTGTCAGTGTTCTATCAAGGTTATTCCAATAAGAAATCAACGAGGACATTGTATGTAAGGAAAATTCGATTTAAGGGGCTTCAGTAGCTCGATCTCTAGCAAAAGTGTAGTAGACCTGTGAGGAGAAAACTGTCTTTCTAATTGGTTCCTTCTATAATTAAGATCCGCAGCCCACCAATCCTTTGCGGCCTCGAGTATGGCCGCCTTTTGGTACAAAGATAGATTTGGTACACCCATTCCACCATGAGAATTTTGGAAATGTAGAGCCTTGACCAAGTAGGGATTGTAGGAGCCTTGTCCATCTAGATGGGAGTTTAAAGGGGGACATCTGAACAAGTAGGTAATCTTAGGCAGCAAATTCAGTTTTACGATTTGTATTCTGGCAACCCAGGACAGTAGGAGAAGGGTCTGCCTTTCCAAGTCCCCTTGAACGTCCAAAATCAGTGATTCGCATTACAACTTAATTAGAATTAGAAATTTTTTAATTCCCACATACATAAATTCTGCTTCCTCCCACTTAAAGAGAAAATGCTCTAGTATTTTTTCTTTACCAAATGTGTAATATTTATGGAGAACATGATAGACTTTGTGGCATTTAATTTGTAATATATGAGATTGTGGAGAATTCAACCAGGGTGTCCATGACACCCACCAGGGACCCCTCCACACCGGTGAGAGATAATATCACATCATCTGCATACAATTCGACCACATGGTCCGTATCTCCCACACAGACTCCATTTTTGCTTGGATTAGTTCTAAGAGCCTCTGCCAGTGGCTCCTTTAACAAAGCAAAGATAACCGGTGAGAGAGCGCAGCCCTGCCGGGTGCCATTAGAGATAATAGACCAGTCTGAGGTGAAGCCAGTCGTACTCACCACCGCGTTCGGATTAGAGTATAGGGCCAATATAGCCTTTATAATATCTTATCCAGATGAAACCTATCCAGAACCTCACCCATATAACCCCATTGCACTCTATCAAACGCTTTCTCGGTGTCAAGAGACAGCAGTACACTTTGGAGTTTATTAGTCTCCATTATCTTCAACAAATCTGTTACTTTTTTGTAGTGCTGTCCTTGGCTTGTCTCCCAGGGACCAACCTGGTCAGGTGCTATCAGAAAGAGAAGGACAGACATTATTCTGGCTGCAAGGATTTTAGAAAATATTTTTAGGTCACAGTTTATTAAGGAGATAGGCCTAAAATTACCAGGAATGTTCGGGGATTTCTCAGGTTTAAGAATGGCTGTGATAACTGCATCAAAGTTTAATGGCTTATTGAAGAACTACGTTTCCAAAAATTGAAAGTTTTTTGGAGGTAAGGAGCTAAAGTTTTGACAAACAATGATAATAGGTGTTAGAAAAGCCGTCTGGGCCCGAAGCAGAGGACTTTTTAGTAGACCAGATTATTTGTTCTCTTTCAGTGATAGATATAGGAGTATTTAGATGACTTAGCTGAGCCGCTGATACTTTGGGGAGTGAGATTTTTTTCTACTCAGTTACCAATTTCTTGTGGATTAGACTGAACTGTATGGGGATCCTCTTTTAGGTTGTACAGTGAATAATAAAATCGCCTAAATTCTTTAGCTATGTCAATCGGATTAAGTACTTTAGTCCCATTAGGTTTATTCAAGTATGCAATCCTATTTCTTATCTCCCATTTTTTGATTCTCCTAGCTAAAATCTTCCCTGCTCGATTTCTCATTGCATAATATTTTGTTTTGGATTTTTTAAGAGCTTTTTCATACTGGAATAAAAGTAGAGCATGCAACCTCATTCTATGTTCTGTTATTTTTTGGGACAACTGTGGGGTGGGGTTTTACTTCTTGATTTGTTCCAGATTGTTAATTTGAGTTAATAGGTCTGACAATGCCGCCTCTCTTCTTTTCTTATCTTTTCTGTTGGCTAACCATACCACTTCATCTGAAGTGGAGTCATTATCATTTATGTCAAAGAAGTCTTTTTACTTGGTCTCTATTAATCCAATGTTTTGTTTTTTGGTCAGTAAAAAATCATTCAAACTCCACTTGTTAGCTTTGACCAAAGAGTCCCTATCAGATATGGTGAGCGAGACAGGAGAATGGTCAGACCACGAGATCACACCTATCATTGCCTTAAGCGCACAACCTAGAATTCTATCATCCACAAAAATATAGTATATCCTGTTATAGGAATTAAATCTAGAGGAGAAAAGGGAGTAATCTCAGAGCTGTGAAGATATGTCTAGATGGCATGTAAGTTATATTTTGAAACCAGTGATTTCATCTCTCCCCTAGAGGTACAGTACAGACCAAAAGATTGGACACACCTTCTCATTCAAAGAGTTTTCTGTATTTTCATGACTATGAAAATTGTAGATTCACACTGAAGGCATCAAAACTATGAATTAACACATGTGAAATTATGTACTTAACTAAAAAGTGTGAAACAACTGAAAATATGTCTTATATTCTAGGTTTCTTCAAAGTAGCCACCTTTTGCTTTCATTACTGCTTTGCACACTCTTGGCATTCTCTTGATGAGGTTCAAGAGGTAGTCACCGGAAATGGTCTTCCAACAGTCTTGAAGGTGTTCCCAGAGATGCTTAGCACTTGTTCACCTTTTGCCTTCACTCTGCAGTCCAGCTCACCCCAAACCATCTCGATTGGGTTCAGGTCTGGTGACTGTGCAGGCCAGGTCATCTGGCGTAGCACCTCATCACCATCACACCTCCTCCTCCAAGCTTCACGGTGGGAACCAGGCATGTAGAGTCCATCCACTCACCTTTTCTGCGTTGCACAAAGACACGATGGTTGGAACCAAAGGTCTCAAATTTGGACTCATCAGACCAAAGCACAGATTTCCACTGGACTCTTGGTCTTCCTTTCCTGGGGCGGTCCTCATGTGAGCCAGTTTCTTTCTAGCGCTTGATGGTTTTTGCAACTGCACTTGGGGACACTTTCAAAGTTTTCCCAATCTTTCGGACTGACCTTCATTTCTTAAAGTAATGATGGCCACTCTGTTTTCTTTACTTAGCTGCTTTTTTCTTGCCATAATACAAATTCTAACAGTCTATTCAGTAGGACTATCAGCTGTGTCTCCACCAGACTTCTGCACAACACAACTGATGGTCCCAACCCTATTTATAAGGCAAGAAATCCCACTAATTAAACCTGACAGGGCACACCTGTGAAGTGAAAACCATTTCTGGTGACTACCTCTTGAAGCTCATCAAGAGAATGCCAAGAGTGTGCAAAGCAGTACTCAAAGCAAAAGGTGGCTACTTTGAAGAACCTAGAATATAAGACATATTTTCAGTTGTTTCACACTTTTTTGTTTAGTATATAATTCCACATGTGTTAATTCATAGTTTTGATGCCTTTAGTGTGAATCTACAATTTTCATAGTCATGAAAATACAGAAAACTCTTTGAATGAGAAGGTGTGTCAAAACTGTACTGTTCGTCTGTTTGAGCAATCTAACACGGCAGACATGGGGAGGTTGAAATCTCCACAAACAATTTTACACCCTTTGGAGAACACCTGAACTCTCTTAAGTGTTTGTTTGATAAATGAGAACTGGTGCGTATTTGGGCCATATAGAGATACAATTGTGTATCTAGTGTTGTTTAAAGAACAATTAAGAAAAATAAAACGCCCCTCCGGATCCCTAGTAGTGTCATACAATTTGTATAGGAATCTCTTATAAAAATAGACACTCCAGCTCTTTTAGTCTTGTTGTTTGCAAAAAACTGATGTGGATATCGAGGGTTCATTAGCAGAGCATTGTCCTGCACCAGAAAAGTGCGTTTCTTGAATACAAATTACATCAGCAGTTTCTTTGCAAATATTCTTCCAAAAGATGGATCTTTTACCTGGTGAGTTCAAACCATAGACATTTATAGATATAACCTTAATATGCATTGTTAATACTATATACTGCTTTATGTGAACCCATTGCTCCTTAAATGAGTGAAAAACATGGGGATGACTGACGATGAGAACAGACAGGGAAACAAATTTGTTTGTATAAACAAAGAAGAGTTATCAAATCTAAATTTTTGCTTCATCATAAGAAGTCCCCTTACAGTTCCAAAATGAAGCAAACAGTAAAGGAAAAGGAAAAAAGTGAAAAAATTTTTGAAAGAAAGTGAAAAAAGACGCTATGTGGGCAACTTTGCCTGGTCTCAACATCGCCATGGAGGCTCCAGACAAAGTAGAAAGCAGGAAGCAGAGAAAGGCTCTGCAGTAATCTATCATGTCGTAAACCAGTCTTGGTCCAGTTTTTTCTTTTTCTGTGCCTGAGGACTCTTGTCATTTGGATATATAGGCTGAATCTTCCATTTTAGCAATAAATCTCTCCACTTTTCCGGGGATGTGCAGACAAATATGGAATTTGTGCTTCAAGACTTTCAATTTCGTGGGGAACCCCCAGTGGTACTTTATTCCTTGTTCTCTGAGGACTGTAGTATACGGCATATACTCCCTTCTCTGAGCTAAAGTACTTGCCAACAAGTCAGGGAATACCTTCAGGTGGGCCAAGTTATCTGGAAGTTTCGGCCTTTCCCTGAGGCCAGACATAAAAGTCTCCTTTATTGTATATAAATGAATGCAGGCAATAACATCTCGTGGTAAATCTGGGTTGAAGCCTTTCGGAATCCTATGCATTCTATCCACAATTAAGCCCTTGCTGTCTGCAGAAGGAATCACCCTGTGTATGAAGCTTTGCAGGAGACTTCGCAAATCTTTGTCAGGAGTAGATTCATCAATCCCTCTAATGCAAATATTATTCCTTCTGGACCTATCCTCCACGTCGAGTGTTTTATTGTGGATTTGGGAAACCTCCTTTTCTAAAGCCTCATTAGCATCTATTAGTACATTATGAGGTTTAGTAAGTTCTGCCAGCTTTTGCTCCAGATGGTCTATTCTAGTTCCCAGGTTCTTCAGTTCTCCTCTGAACTCTGCCTTAAATTCAGCTATCATTACTTTAAGAACAGCTTCGACCTCTTGCCTCAGGAACTTTAGCAAAGCCTCCATTGTTTGTTTTCTGTTTAAGGGGAATATCTGTCTGAGCTTCCTCCCCCCCCATCCTGAGACTGCTACATGTGAGCCACATTGTGAAGTGCAGAAAGGAGGGGCTGGGGAATGAGAAGCTGCAGCCATTTTTGAGGCTGTATTCAGTACCTGGTCTCTGGAGATATATGCAATCACCTTCCTTGGGGAGCTCCTTCTCACTGACTTGCCACGCACCATTGGAACCACTGTGTTCTTAGGTCACCAGGTAGCTTATTTAGGGCTTCTCAGAGTGGGTTCTCACCTTGTTGTGCCGAGTTGAAGCTGATCTCTGCTGGAGCTCCAGCACTAAGCAGCCTATGCCATTCAAAGCTCGGCCACACCCCAAGGAACTTAGATTTAAAGCACCACAGTGGGACTTGTTACCCAGAATTCTATATTTTCTTCCAGGCCATTCCGATTCTCCACCCGGCCTCCTTCTTTTCCAGACTCAAGACTCTGACCATCAGATATATATGGACACATAAAAGATCTAGGCTGGCACTCAGTATGTTGTGTAAAAAATCGGAGGGGGGCGGGGTGGGCTTGCCTAACTTCGCAGTCTTTCACATGGCTTCTTTGGGCAAATGTATCCTGGATATGTATAGGCAAACTGACATACAGAGGTGGGTAGAAGTAGAAACTGCACTCGATAAATTATGCCCCCTGGTAAGGGTTTGGATTCCCGGCCTTAGACCCTCCACCCCTTCCTCCTTTATAATATCTCAATTAATATTGTTCCTCAGGAAAAATAACTCGTTACTACACTTAACCTCGGACCCTGGGCCTTTAACTCCCATATTTCACAATCCAGCTTTTGGTATGGAGAGTGGCGAACATTTTTTTTAGGTATACATAGACAAGCTCATCCAATGATCCAAAACTACATTAACCAAAGGGGTGTAAAAAGCTTAGTAGAAATGTATCACACATCTCCGATCCCTCCGGGTTCATGGCTCCAGCATAACAGGATGCGCAGTTACATTGGATCTCTGGCCTGGTTGGATATATCCAGACAACCAACAGTGTTTGAGAGACTCTACCTTGAGAGAGGCCCTGTATCTCACACGATTTCAGTGTTGTATGCCGAGTTCCAGAGTTCCCTGGAGACTGGCGACAGAAAGAATTTTCGCCAGTCGAATGGGACAAAATTATTATGTTCACATATAAATCAGCCAAATCAACTGCATTCCTGGAAAGGAACTTTTGACTGATGGCGAGATGGTACAGGTGTCCAGCGGACTTACACTCAATCTATCCATCTGTATCAGACCGCTGTTGGCGTTGCCACACAGACTGTGGTACTTACTTACATATTTGGTGGGACTGCCCTCAAATTTATCCATTCTGGGAGGAGGTATTTGACTTACACAATATGGTTACGCAGACCAATCTACCCATAACGGCCCACGCGGCTCTCCTGAATCTTGTGGGTATCTCCATTTCAAGTTATAAGAAAAGACCATTGGAACAGGCTGGATCGGTGTGCTGCTGGGTTTACAGCAGAGTCTGTAGCTGCAAAGCAGTAGGACATTTTAATGAAGGATATTTAAAAAGTTTCTTAATTTTGAAGTTATGAAATACAGAAGCTATAAACATTTTTTTAGTTATATTGTCCATTGCCTTCATCATGATGCCATGTATTTGCTCTAGAGATTTTTTTACTGACTGGTAAGTTGCAACAGATTCTCTTGATATAGCATATTGTCTTTTTGCTTGTTTCTTATCAGATAAATGATGAGCTTTTCAATACTTCCACTTTATTTAAACCATATTATTTAGTGATAAAAATAATTACTGTAACTTTCACTGGCATTATTACATAAACAGAATTGCTTCTGGCTCCCATGGTAACTGTGTTAAGAAAAAAAGAGGATAAACCATATATTTATTTCCTGCTCATGAAAATCATGAGACCATGAAAATCATGATGAACATCTGTTTAACATTGATCTGCGGGAAATCATATTCTATATTTTTTTCATAGGTTTCATAATTTTTAATGTTGAAGGTAGAATTAAGTCCATTGAGTTCAACCTGTAATCTAACATATTGATCCAGAGGAAGGCAAAAACCCCATGGGACAAACAGCCCAATTTTAGGGAAAACATTTCTTCCTGATTCCGCATATGGCAATCAGACTAGTTGTCTGAATCAATCCCCTATAACATAATCTACTGTAGTTCACATAGCCAGTAATAATATATTTTTCAAGAAAGGCATCCAGGCTTTTTAGTATTAAATCAACCATAACAACATCATGCGGCAGAGAGTTCCCTAGTCTTATTGCTCTTACGGTAAAGAATTATGATTAAATCTTCTTTCTTCAAGACGTAGAGGATGCCCCCTTGTCCCCTTCGCAGGCATGGGTGTAAAAAGATCATAAGAAAGGTCTCTGTACTGTCCCCTCATATATTTATGTATGTAATAAGATTGCCCTTAAGCCTTAGTTTTTCCAAAATAAAAAACCCCAAGTTTAATAACCTGTCTTGGTATTGCAGACCACCCAGTCCTCGAATAACCTTGGTCGCTCTTCTCTGCAGTCGCTCTAGTTCAGCCATGTCCTTATACACCAGAGACCAGAATTGTACACAATATTGTAACCCTTTAAGCACTTGTGTTACATACTGTACTAAAAATTAACTCCGATATTAAAGAATGAGTTTTTACATCATTAAACGCAAAGCAGTACTTAAAAGCAAGGAAAAGAACATGTTCTGTCAGTTCAACATATTCACAGTTATAAAAAATTATAAATATAAATGCCAATACCAGGTATCTTTTCACTCCTGAAAAATGGGAACGGATGAGAGCGGAAAATTAATGTAAAAAACAATAGTGTATTTTGTTTTTTAATAAAAAGTGTGTTCTACCCTGACTCTGTCAGAAAGTCTTGCTTTAGGTGCATTGGGTGCTTATATGTTTTTCTTAAGACATTTTAGCCATATATACATAGAATTGTCACAATTACATGTTTTTATCATCCACATGCCTGTTAAGTCTTAAAAAGCACAGCTATTGCACATAAAGGTGGAGGATGTCTTGCTCCCCGTACCAGCAAGGTCCTTTTCCAATAAAGTATGTAGGTTGTATTTCTGAAGGGAAATAAGTTTGATCTTTCACTTCTATTCCCAGGAACACAGTAAAGAGGAATTGGACACATGGAAGATAGTGCGTGTCAGTGAAGATTTTCGAGTGATCGCCTTGGGTTTGCCAGTTCCAAAATATTCTGGCAATCCTCTCGATCCACCACTGCGCTCCAGATTTCAAGCCAGAGATATTTATTATCTACCATTTAAGGTAAAATATTTTGCTAATTGTTTGGCAGCTCGAAACAAGTAATTCTGAACATGTTGCAATCCGTTAACTTGTAATGATATCCCTGCTGCTGTGAATAAGGTTGAAATTGAAACTATTGTTCACTCTTAGTTTAAGTCCATTGCCTGAACTGCTGCTTTCTTTTTTTTACATGTAATTTTTATTACAATTTTTCAAAAATAAGGAAAAGTTTTATGAGTACAAAAGAGAGATTGACAAGGCAACAACACAAGGATACAAATCAGTTAGACATCAGTCCAGAAATAAGGAAAATGAAACAATTTTGTAAGAACAAAAAATAAAATAAAACAAAGATTACACTGGTCAACAGCATTTTTGGTGCCAAAGATATTTCATTGAATTTAGGGTAACTTTGGGGTGCTGATTCTGAATATGTCATCAGTTTTGCCAGATTGGCTCAAGTTTTTGAAATTTTTCGTAAAATGTGTTAAAAAAAAGACGTTTTTTGCTACTTTTTTAACGAAGTCTGTTATGTTTCTTCTATGTTTTGTCAGTGTATATTCACCACAAATGTAACAGAATGAGTCTGGATCGTTAAGACAACTTCTTCTTGATGAGTTCATGCTTTTCACTGGACAACAGACAACAAACATAAAGTTAGTGCAAAAATCAAGCTATGAACAAACTTTTAGAACACTAATTAACACAAAACTATATTGAGAACTGCTCAGTTCAAGTACTAATCCAAAGAAATTAATGAGATGATGCGTCGCATTTACCAACAAGTGCTATAAATAAGATACCAAAAATCTCAAAAACTTGAGCCAATCTGGCAAAACTGATAGCATATTCAGAATCAGCACCCCAAAAATACCCCAAATTCATTAAAATATTTTGGGCACCAGAAAAAAAAATTTTTTTTGTTGACCTGTGTTATAAACTGCCTACAAATAGTAAAAAAAGAAAAAAACATCGCAAGACTAGGGTACATTCAGATACTTGTACAAATTGCAGTATATGGACAGCCAGTGGGTCTCCCTGTAATGTATGAAGCTTTCATGCTTGGGTTGGGAGACCTGTGGCGGTTCCAAGCATTGCGGTTGGAGATCGGGATGATTTGAACGGACATCTGAATAGGCCCTAAAGTGACATATAGAAAGAGGGAAGGGGAGACGAGGAGTGCAGGTACAAAAATAATAAATACATAATCTCTCTGGATATATAAAAAGGCACAGCATAGGGTAAGTATTGCTCAAAATATTTAACTTGCTCCATGGATCTTATATTGTTAGAAACAAATGCAGTTGGTAATTAAGGGACTATGGCAGATTTTCCAATTGTGCCGCAAAAGAGGGTTTGGTTCTACTGGTATGATCCACAACTTTTACGTTTCTGTTCACTTATTGTAAGCGGTGGTATTTTAAATGGCAGGAATCAAGATGTAAAACATAAATGTGGCAGATTGGACTTATTTTAATTTGGACAATGACACTTTAAACAGAGGGTTCAAAGTATTCCAGGTATTTTATGAGAAGGGTCATGGTGAATGCAGCTTATTAGGTAAGATTTCCACTCATTGAGGAGGGAGCGCAAGTCACAAAAAAAGAAGTGGGAAATTATTGACATAAAGGGAAGAATAAACAGCAGAATAACACCAAGTATTTACTAGACATGTCTTTCTACTGATAGTGAACGTTGTGACAAAAAGGTCTAATGTAATAGTAGGAATATTTACTGACAACACTTCAAGTTTAGAAGTATTTAGTTTACAACCAGAGTGATGACCATACTCCTTTGTTGTGGTGTAAATTAGATTGGTAAAAAGGTTGGGGAGTGTGAGCAAAATTAGAGATTAAACACTCAGTCTCTGACCTACCTTCATGTCTTTTATGTCTGAGTTTTGTTAGAGCATAGCGGTTAAAGGCTCATTTGAAAAGTCAAAAGGGAAGGGGCAGACTTGTCTTGTGCCATTAAATAGACAAAATACCTCGAAAGAAGAATGAGACAGTGTAACTGTTGCCATGGGAGTAGAGTAGAGGCTATAGATAGCCGGGGAAAAAAAAGGACACAAAGCACAAAGTCTTAGGCTACCTTCACATTACAATTTGAAGGGAGCCGATGCTGTCCGATATAAATCGGACAGCATCGGCTCCCTTCTGATGCCTGGAATCGGGTGCCAAATAGGCACCCGATTCCGGCATAAAATCGGCGCCGGGCTGCAAAAAAAAAAAAAAAAAATAAAGGTTATTCTCACCTCCCCCCGAGCCCCCGCCGTCTTCCGCCATCTTCTGCCATCTTCTTCTAGGCTCCCGGTGGCTCCCGCAGGCTGCCGGTGTCAGCAGAGGTGTACCTCTGCTGTACACAGGACCTGCGGTGATGTCACAGTCACGTGACATCACCGCAGGTCCTGAACAGTAGAGGGAGCGCTCTGCTGACACCGGCAGCCTGCGGGAGCCACCGGGAGCCTAGAAGAAGATGGCAGAAGATGGCGGAAGACGGCGGGGGCTCGGGGGGAGGTGAGAATAACCTTTATTTTTTTTTTTTAACACTTGTGCTCCTAGTTAGGAGCAGTTTTACTGTACTGAGCATGCTCAGTACAGTAAAACGGGGTCCGAGGAGACATAGATGTTTCCTCGGACCCTTCTCCATAGGGCCCCATGTTATAGGGATCTGGTCAGATCGGATGTGCACTAAATGCCATCCGATTTGGTCCGATCCGAATCTGTCAGATTTTATTTTCGGTGCTAAAATCGGAGCAGGCTCCAATTTTAGCACCGATAATAAAATCGGACAGAATCGGATCGGACCAAATCGGATGGCATTTAGTGCACATCCGATTCGGTCCGATCCCCATAGGGATACATGGGGTCCGAAAATCGGTCCGATGCTGTCCGATTTTTTTCGGACAGCATCGGAAATCCGAAAATCGTTATGTGAAAGCACCCTTAAAGGAAATCTGTCAGAATGATTAACCCACACCACCCTCCAACCTGTTGATCTGTGAAAGAAAATGTTATCTGCACCTTTAGTTATGCAATCTGTTAATATGCAAAATAGGCTTTAGTGCTCTGGGAATGTCGGAGTACTTCCAAAGCCTCTTCCTCCCTGACTGTGTCCCACCCAGACCCACTCTTTTCTGCTTGACTGATAGTTCACTGAATATGTAGTCAAGCTAGTGACCTGTCAGTCAAGGAGAGGAAAGTCGGTTAAGATAGGTAGATTACCACAACACTCAGATGCATAAAATATCAGATTTTGTGAAACAATAACAGCAGTGTATCTGTATAAGTAAAGACACAGAGAGGAAAGTGGGGCTAGACGGGAAATAGAGTAAGGAAAGTGAAGTGCGTTCACACTGCCAGAGCACGAAGACCGTCTTGTTGCAAAGAATACTCTCTACTGCACATCACTGCAAAAATCCATACATGGTGGTTATTTTCTTTTTCCTAAGAGAGGGTTCAGTCCAAAATGTTATTTATAACAGTTGTGAGACAGTGCGGGGGATCATATGCGAGGGGCGCTATGTCTCCCCCAGAATGCGCACTGTCACTTATTGAGCCCGGTATAGGGTGTGAGAGAAAGGGACGGTCCGCTCCCTCCGCTCCGGGTCTTGCAAGGACCCGGAAGTAGACACGGAGTTAAAAGCCTGGTCAGGAGGCAGGGCGGGGTTCCCTGTACAGAGAATTGTGCCTTAGCTGCAGGAGCAGCAGAGATATACACAGGAGAGGTCTAGAGTTCCAGAGGACCGTGTGCTAGACTAACACGGCCTAGCCCAGGAGGGCTGGGAGCTCGGCGTGACCTATAACGGAGGCCTTTGGCCTGAAGGACCCGGGGTACGTTATATGAACTGTGTCTTGTGTACCCGGCTGCGACCCGGATTCCGGCTGACTGTGCCATCGCTGTGTGTACCAGGAATAAACACCGGGTTCTGTTTGAACCACTATCGGGCTCTACGTGTTTCCTGACTTGCAATCCAGGCGCTGCCCCACATATGGTGGAGAATGTGGGCAAGCAGGCCGGCCCGGTGAAAGTGACTGTTTCATGAGGCCAATGAGCGGCGCCTAAAGTGAGAGGAGCAGCCGTCAGAATAGCCGCCAGTCTTGCGGGGTGGCCGGCACTGTATGTCCATACTTAAGCCAGCCACGCTACAGTTCTGGCCTGCCGCTGATATGGAGGAAATCCTAAGGCAGCTGGTACTTAACCAGCAGCGGCAGCAAGAGCAGCAGGAGCAACAGCAGAAGATGAATGAACTGCTCCTGCAGCACATCGTGGCCCTACGAGACCCGCCAGCAGTGCCTTCCCCGGAACGGCGTGAGGCCCGGGACCGGGTCTGGTCGGCCCTGCGGAAGCTGAGTCCGGAAGACGACGTAGAAGCCTTCCTCACCGTCTACGAGCGCACTGCAGAGCGGGAAGGCCTCCCGCCGGCTCAGTGGGCTGAAGTCGTCGCGCCATTCTTGATCGGCGACGCCCAGAAGGCCTACACCGACCTCAGTTGGGAGGATGCCCAGGACTACGCCAAACTCAAAGGTGAGATCCTTGCGAGACTGGGGGTCAATACTTATGTCCGAGCCCAACGGGTGTTTTCCTGGTCCTATGTGGAGTCCAAGCCGGCTCGCTCCCAGGCGTATGACTTATTGCAGTTGGTGAAACGGTGGCTCCAGCCTGAGAGCTTAACTCCGGGACAGATGGTGGAAAGGGTGGTGGTCGACCGGCTGGTTCGGACTCTGCCGGTTGCGATACAGCGTTGGGTGGGGCAAGGGGACCCGGGTACCTTGGACCAGGTGGTTAGCTTGATAGAGCGATATACAGCCACCCAGGAGTTCATACGGGACTCTGCCCCACTGCGGCAGTTACGCCGGCCTCCGGAGCCGGGTAGAGGTATTCGTTCATCTACAGGGGACTCTCCTAAAAACGTACCCGCTGAGAGGATACCCCAGAATGGGGCTGGCAGGAAACCAGGCTCCCCGAGAAGGAGCTTCCGACCCGGCGCTGCCACCGCTACGTGGTGCTGGCGGTGCAAAGGACCGGGACATGTGGCTGCCTACTGCCCACTAACAGTGGAACCCATGGACTGCGGGTTCACACGCCGGCTCTCGATGTATGCCAGCCCCGTGTTCACCGCAGTAGAGGTTCCCCTAACGGCACCACATCTGTGCCCGGTGCTCGTTAATGGACACAGAGCAGAAGCTCTCTTGGACTCTGGCAGTTTGGTGACGTGGTTCGTGCGTCCTTAATTCCCGGGTTGCAACTCACTGGGGGATTGGTAGGGGTCCGGTGTATTCACGGGACCTACGCGAGTATCCGACCACGGAAGTGACTCTATCCACTCCCTGTGGAGAGGTGACTCACGTGGTCGGAGTGGTAAAATCTCTACCCTACGGGACGGTGCTGGGAAGAGACTTACCGTTGTTTTGGTCCTTATGGGGAAGGAGGAGTAACCCTTCTCTGAGGCCAGGGAATCCGGGTGCTGAGCCCGACGACCCTGAGACCGGGACACCTGCCGTAGGGGTCGCCAACATAGGGCTAGAGTGTCACCCCGATAGGTTCCCGCTAGACGTATTGGCAGGGGAGGTCGAGGAGACCCCACCGCTTCCAGAGTTGGAAGTATCCCGGGGAGCGTTTGAGACAGCCCAGCTACAGGATCCCACACTTACCCGGGCCCGAGAAAGGGTAACCGAAATAAACGGGGTAGCTCAGCATCCGGGGGCAGAGAACGTATTTCCACGCATGGTGCTTAACCAAGAGTTACTCTATAGGGTGGACAAAATCCGGGATGAGGTCGTGGACCAACTGGTAGTACCGCAGCCACACCGCCGGGCGGTACTAGAGATGGCCCACTCCCACCTGCTAGGGGGCCACCTTGGGGCTAAAAAAAACGCAAGAACGCATCTTGCGGAGGTTCTTCTGGCCGGGCGTGTATGCGGATGTCCAGAGGTACTGTGACTCTTGCCCGGAATGTCAGCTGACCACACCCATTGCCACCTTCCGTAGTCCATTGGTACCTCTACCAGTTATAGAGGAACCTTTTGAACGGATCGCAATGGATTTGGTGGGGCCTATAGTGAAATCAGCCCGAGGCCACCAACACATACTCGTGGTTGTCGACTACGCCACCCGGTACCCGGAGGCGATTCCGTTACGGCACCCCACGGCGAAACTGATTGCCCGGGAGCTGTTTGCCATGTTCTGTCGCCTAGGACTACCTAAGGAAATCCTCACAGATCAGGGGACTCCTTTTATGTCCAAAGTGACCCGGGAACTGTGTAAATTGCTCAACATAAAACAGCTGCGCACCTCGGTGTATCATCCCCAGACAGACGGGTTGGTTGAGCGGTTTAACAAAACCCTGAAGTCCATGCTAAAAAAAGTGGTAGCAAAGGACGGAAAGGATTGGGACATGTTATTGCCCTATCTAATGTTCGCCATCCGGGAGGTACCACAGTCGTCTACGGGGTTTTCCCCCTTTGAACTGTTGTACGGCCGGCATCCTAGAGGGCTATTGGATGTTGCCAAAGAGACGTGGGAACAGGAACCCACTCCCTATAGGAGCGTGATCGACCACGTGGCGAAAATGAAGGACCGGATCACAGCGGTCCGGCCGATTGTAAAAGAGCACCTCATGGATGCCCAAGGTGCTCAAAGCCGCAGGTATAATACACGGGCCACCGTTAGGACCTTTGAGGTGGGGGACCGGGTATTGGTCTTAGTGCCCACCACGGAAAGCAAATTATTGGCCAAATGGCAAGGGCCCTATGAAATCCGGGAAAAAGTAGGGGAGGTCAATTACAAGGTATACCAGCCCGGGAAAAGGAAACCCGTGCAGCTATACCACGTAAATTTGCTTAAAGCGTGGAAAGACCGGGAGTGCCTGATCACGGAGGCATCCGATGTACCCGGGGACCCTTCCCCTGCGGCCCCAAGGGATGCCGAAGGGGTACGAATAAGCGACACCCTCACTAAGGCCCAACGACGGGAGGTTCGAAAGTTGGTACAGCAGAATCCTGATGTGTTCTCTGACCTGCCCGGGCGCACTTCGGTCATTCAGCATGACATTGTCACTGAGCCCCGGGTAAAAGTGCGAGTGAAACCGTACCGGGTACCCGAGGCCAGACGGCAAGCCATCGCGGCCGAAGTTAAACACATGCTTAAGCTAGGGGTGATAGAAGAATCCCGGAGCGAATGGGCTAGTCCCATCGTGCTCATTCCAAAGCCGGACGGATCGTTGCGTTTCTGCAACGATTTCCGGAAGCTGAACGAGGTGTCCAAGTTTGATTTATATCCCATGCCCCGGGTGGACGAGCTGATTGAAAGACTGGGGCAAGCCCAGTACTTCACAACGCTCGATCTGACAAAAGGTTACTGGCAGGTGCCGCTAACAAAGGCGGCCAAGGAAAAAACCGCCTTTGTTACTCCGGAAGGTCTCTATCACTACGTCGTGTTGCCGTTTGGGTTGCATGGAGCCCCGGCCACATTCCAGCGGCTCATGGACATAGTGTTGGAACCTCATCGGAAGTACGCGTCCGCCTACCTAGATGACATTATCATCTTTAGTCCAGATTGGCATACCCACTTATCCCAGGTTCAGGCCGTGGTGGATTCTCTCAGGACAGCGGGCCTGATGGCAAATCCAAAAAAATGTGCCATGGGGCTCGAGGAGGCCCGGTACCTGGGGTATGTGATTGGGCGAGGGGTTATCAAACCCCAAATAAACAAAATCGAGGCCATTCAAAATTGGCCCCGACCGGTGTCTACCAAACAGGTGAGGGCGTTCCTCGGCATAGTTGGGTACTACCGACGCTTCATACCCAACTTTGCTGGGCGAACGGCGGCCCTGTCCGACCTGTTAAAAGGGAAGAAAACAGCGTTGGTGCGTTGGAATCCCCAAGCAGAGGCAGCCTTTCAGTCCATGAAGTTGGCCTTGTGCGGACAGCCCGTCCTCATCAGTCCTGACTTCAAACGCGCCTTCGTTGTACAAACAGACGCCTCGGAGGTGGGGCTGGGGGCTGTGCTGTCGCAGGAAGTGGACGGAATCGAGCATCCGGTCACTTACTTGAGCCGGAAATTGTCCCCGGCGGAAAAGAATTATAGCGTAGTGGAGAAGGAGTGCTTGGCCGTTAAATGGGCCTTGGAGTCCCTACGTTATTATTTGCTCGGGCGACAGTTCCGGTTAGTTACGGATCACGCTCCCTTGGTCTGGATGCGAAATGCCAAGGAACGGAACGCTCGGGTCACCCGGTGGTTCCTGTCCCTCCAAAACTTCAATTTTACGGTGGAGCATCGGGCTGGCAAGTTGCAGGGTAATGCGGATGCCCTGTCCCGGGCACCCTGTTTGATGGCTGGGGTTCAACCCCACAAGTTTGAACCGAGGGGGGGGGTGTGTGAGACAGTGCGGGGGATCATATGCGAGGGGCGCTATGTCTCCCCCAGAATGCGCACTGTCACTTATTGAGCCCGGTATAGGGTGTGAGAGAAAGGGACGGTCCGCTCCCTCCGCTCCGGGTCTTGCAAGGACCCGGAAGTAGACACGGAGTTAAAAGCCTGGTCAGGGGGGGCGTGACCTGGCCATGGAAGTGTGAGGAAGCACCTCCATAAGCTCTGCAGACCTGGGACTTTATAGAGCTATTCAACTTCACAATCTCTGCTCCAATGTCACGGAGAAAGAAGCCTGAAGATGCTGTGACAGCCCTGACACCTCCTGAGAAGCAAGGGAGAGAGGCAGGCATGGCAAAACTGTTTGGGACAGCAGGAAGAAAGGCAGCACACTCCTCTGTAATGGCACAGGGAGGACCTCATGCTCAGAAGCTGCAGGCACAGTTACCTTCACAGCTGCCACAGAGAAACCCCCGCAAACAAAACATTGGAAGCCAGGTAACAGCTGTTATCAGCTCCTCAGATAAGGGGAAGGAGAGATCAAGGGAGTCTGCAGTTGTGGAAACATTAGAGGAGATTGCAGACACTGGAGAGGAGACGGAGGAGACATGGAGGGATTCTCCCCCCTCCCCTACACAGGCTGCAATAATGGTGCCTGCTTCAGACCAGTCCAGCAGCTCCTACTCTGAACTGAGGGCTATTAGGAGCATGATTGCTGCTCTCCCCACCAGACAAGACCTAGACTGTTTAATGGCCCGCATGAAGGCATCCCAAGCCAAAGCCCTGAGCCCCATTAAGGAGGATATAGAGACTCTAAAGTCACAATCCACTGCTGTGTCTGAGACCATAGCTGCCATTGAAGAGAGAGTCACTGCCTTGGAGAGACATGCTACACGCTCTAATGCACATATTGTTGCCCTGATTCTACAAGCAGATGACCAGGAGAATAGGGAAAGGCGCAACAACATACGCCTGAAAGGATTGCCTGAGACCATTACAGCTAATATGCTCCTTGACAGGACTCTAGACATCTTTAATACGGTAACACAAAGATCACCAGGCTCATCATATAAAATTGATAGGATACATAGAGTATCTCGCCCTGGCCCAATTGACCCAGACAACCCCAGAGATGTTCTGTGTAGATTTCATAATTTTACAGACAAGGATGCTCTGATACAAGCGGCTTGGTCTTTTGGCGACATTCTGATTGACAACGTAAATGTTCGCCTCTTCCCAGATGTTTCAAGTCGCACCTTGTATATGCGACGGCAGCTGCGCCCCTTACTTGTGAAGATTAAAGAGCGGGGAGCCACGTACCGCTGGGGTCATCCCTTCCATCTTATAGTGAGAAGAAACAACAAGACATATTATCTTTGGCATAGGGATGACCTTCCTGGACTATTTTCGTTCTTGGATATCCCATCCATCCCGATCCCGGATTGGCTCTCTTTGGAAGGATTTCAGAGGTTCGCAACAATGGGCCGCCAACGCAGTTCCCTTTCAGATGCTCTCCGCAAGAGGAAGACACGGAGTGGCAATGCTCCACGTACGCCCTCGTCACAGCCTGGCAGCCCGAGGGGCGGAAGAGACGAGGCGTTTGCAGAGGACTTACCAACATGAGATTCCTGATCCACCTTTGTTGGAACTGATTGAGCTATATGAGGTTGATGCCTCAGACCTCACCCAGAATTGCTCTAGACTGGTCTGCCTGGTAACAATTGTTATATAAAAAGATAGTGCATTCGTTACGTATAACAAATTTATTAAGGGTTTTGTGTTGCTTTTTCCCTTTTATCGATTGTAACTTTTTCTTGTTGACTTTTAAAGAAGTTGATAATGTGGTGTAAAGAGATGATCTTGATGATATACAAGAGTCCTGGGTCTGTGGATCGTTGCCTTTTGGTCAGTTACGGTCCCTACGACTCTCTCTCTTTCTCTTTTCTGTTTTCTTAGAGAGAGTTGATTTGCTGGCTTGACCGGCTTAGACTAAAATAGTCTTATCTTCCCTTTAATCTTTTTTTCTCAATCTCTTTGTTTTACACTCCTCTACACCTCCCTCCCCTCTTACCTCCCCCTCTTTCCTGTACCTTGGTCCCCTTTTTCCTTGAAGTTCCTAGTTAGCAGAAGGGAACACTATGACACATAGCACCCTATCTGCTATACAAATTGGCACGCTGAATGTGCAAGGTCTACATGATGCAGGGAAAAGATCTATTTTGTTTAACTATTTGAAAACTAACAAAATTCATGTTGCTTTTCTTCAGGAGACTCATATGTGCGAGAACAAGCCTTATAAGCTCTCCAGTCATTGGTTTCCTACGTCATACCACAGCTTATCTAATAATTCACACTCCTCTGGTTCCAGTATCGTGATATCGAGGTCGATACCATGGGAATTTGTGGACTCCTGCAGTGGTGGCAACGGAAGACTCCTTATGGTAAAAGGTAAGATCGCCTCCAGAACATATACATTTGCCTCGCTATACCTCCCTAACTCTGGTCAGATCACAACGCTCCTGCAGTTTTTAGATAAAATTGAGGTCTTCGCAGAGGGAACGCTGGTTCTAGGGGAGATTTCAATGTTACACTTGACCCCGACCTTGACACGTCTCGAGGCAGGTCTAGTATGTCTAAAGCAGCTATTAGAAGGTTGAACAGAGCGCTCCATGATCACCAATTACTAGATGCTTGGCGCCTCTTGTTCCCTACCTCTAAAGACTATACCTTTTACTCCCCAATACATGACGTATATTCTAGACTTGACTTCTTTCTCCTGAGACACACTGATCTGACACAACTAATAGATGCTTCTATTGAGCCGATTTCCTTTTCAGACCATGCCTTGGTTAAGATTTCCCTTATGCTCCACTCCCCGATCCCAAGACAGTGGCAATGGAGGCTAAACGCTTCTTTATTAGAAGACACAGTAGTCCTAGCGGACGTCTCTAAATCATTGAAGGATTACTTTGATTTAAATGTTTCCACAGATGTGACACCTGGGGGAGTGTGGGAGGCTCACAAGTGTGTAGTTCGAGGCATTTTAATCAAACATGGTGCCCACTTAAGAAAATTAGAGATACAGAAATCCAAGATCTAATGATTAGACTGAGAGACCTCGAAACTAGGCATAAACGTCACTCTCTCCCTGATCTGAAGAGAGAACTATTAGATGTTAGGGAGAAGCTACGCACTACTTTACTATATAAGGCAAAAGGGGTACTTACCAGATGCCGTAGACATTTCTATGAATATGGGAATAAGTCCGGTAGAGCTTTGGCGAGGGCCTCTAGAATTTGCAGAGCTACTACGTATGTTTCTGAAATATCACACCCAGATACCTCAAAACGCTCAAAGTTTTCCCACGACATAGCTGAGGCATTCAAACATTACTATACCGCTTTGTATAATCTTGACACGAATAAAGCGCCGGTAGCATTGAATGCATTTACATCACGCATAAGAAAATATATTACATCTTCGGCTATGCCGAAATTGGCGGATTCAGTTTCGCAATCCTTAGAGATGCCTATCTCAGATCAGGAGATTGAAGATGCGTTGTCCTCATCTAAATCGGGGAAAGCACCTGGCCCAGATGGGTTTACGGTTGGTTATTATAAAAAATTAAAAGAAGCTCTATTGCCACACCTAAAAGCCTTTTTTAATGCCTTGGCGATATCTACACCACCCAAAGATGCATTAAGAGCTAATATAACAGTGATTCATAAACCAGGGAAAGATCCTCTGCTATGCTCCAGTTACCGCCCAATATCCCTGCTGAACGTAGATATTAAGCTTTTTGCAAAAATTTTGGCGGCAAGACTCTCCCCGTTCATACCGGACTTGATTCACCCAGATCAGACGGGATTTGTCACGGGTAGGGAGGCCAGAGACAACACCACCAAAGCTATAGACTTAATTTATACAGCCAAGACATCTAAAACCCCGCTGATGTTACTATCTACAGACGCAGAAAAAGCGTTCGATCGCGTACATTGGACTTTTATTAAAGAGACATTGTCTCACATCGGATTGGGAGCTAAGATGCTTGGTTGGGTGCTCTCTCTGTACTCCGTCCCGTCGGCAAGAGTGCGGGTCAACGGGATCCTTTCGGAGTCATTTGATATTAACAATGGCACGCGTCAGGGATGCCCGTTGTCCCCATTAATTTTTATTTTGACTCTCGAACCGTTATTGCGTCATGTCCGAATGAATGGAGATATTTCAGGCATGGAAGTAAAATCAGGTGTACATAAAATTGCGGCATATGCAGACGATCTCCTGTTCTTTCTAACAAATCCAGAGGTTTCTCTCCCCATTTTATTGAAGGAATTGGAGACATATTACACTCTCTCCAATTTTAAAATAAATAGATCAAAATCTGAGGCCCTAAATGTGTCGCTTCCCCTGAGTCAAATTACTAGAATACAGAACGCCTTTTCATTTTATTGGTCTCCTAAATCTCTTCGCTATTTAGGGGTACAGATTACTCCAGATGTTAGAGATCTGTATGGTGCAAATTTTCCTTCACTGCTGCGGTCAATTACAGTAGACTGTGAGAGATGGCTATTGTCTACTTTCACATGGGCTGGTAGATGCCAGCTTTTCAAAATGAATATCCTTCCGAGGATATTATATTACCTACAGACATTACCTATCACCATTCCATTATCCTTCTTTAAGACAATTGCACAACTACAGACAAAATTCATCTGGAGTAACTCGAAACCACGTCTAGCGAGATCAATCCTGTATAGACGCAAAAAAGATGGTGGTGTGAATCTCCCAAATATCAAACTGTATTACATAGCCACCCACCTCACGCGGGTAATAGATTGGTGCAGGCATGGTACAAATAAATTGTGGGTACAAATCGAACAGGATTTTACTCCTTTCAGACTTCAGACATTACCCTGGGTGTCACTTCGAAAAGAAGAGTTATTATATGACCATCCGACAATTGGGTCTACTCTCAAGATTTGTGATCACACGTTAGTTAGATCCTTAATGATACCATCTGCCTCTGTCTTGAGTCCGATCCTTAGTCACCCGGACTTTCGACCAAGTCTTGATGACCCCGTGTTCCAACGTTGGATAAAAGCAGGTCTGGATAGCATTGAAAAATGGAGTGAGGGAGAAGCGTGGCCAACCATTGAACAACTTAATTCAATTACCTACCCGACGGCTCTGGGTTTCTGGAGATGTGTACAACTTGTGCATTATCTTCATAGACTCCCTCCTAAGAGGACGTTTTTAAATCCTAAGACACTGTTTGAATCTCTATGCTCTACCACAGTTGACTGTAGGCATGCTTTATCACAGACATACGCGTGTTTGATTTCTCCACCGGACCTCCCGACTCCCCATTTCATGCTGCGATGGGAGACAGATCTTGGTCTCAAACTGTCTACAGAACAGAGATCTGCAATTTATTCTTTAGCTCACTCTACTTCAATAAGCTCAAAACTGCAGGAGGCAAATTATAAATTATTGACGAGATGGTATAGAGTCCCAGCTCATTTGCATAGACTCTTTCCTTCTATAGACCCGAAGTGCTGGAGGTGTGGTGGGGCGGATGGTACAATACTACACGTGTTCTGGGAGTGTGCGAAGCTCCAACCATTCTGGTCGGAGGTGAAAAAGATTACAAGGCAAGTTACGGGATACACGGATGAGTTAGATCCTGGCCTCTTCATGTTGCACCACTGTAGGATTCCACCAAACAAATATAAACATACACTGTTGAGGTTCTTAGTCATGGCTGCGAGATCTTGCATCCCGATGCTCTGGAAAAAGGAGACGTGTCCTTCTGTGGCTATGTGGATAGAGAAGGTGAACGACCTCATGCTTCTCGAGGACCTGACATCAGCTATACATGATTCATATGAGAAGTTCAGAAACACGTGGTTTAATTGGATGAGTTTCCAACAATCTGACCTGTATAAGTCTCACAGAAGCTCCTGAGGAACATGCTCTTAAGAACTGGTTAGTAAATGGGTGCGATTGAGAGTTCCTTTTACTCCATTGAGGTTTGGTAACTTCACGAGACCCCTACCTTACCCTCCCTTCTACCCCTCTTCATACCCCCCCCACCCATCCTATCCCCCGTTCTGGTCTATTCTACTCTTTTCTTTCTTTATGTGTTTCCTATCTTTTCCTTTCTTTTTTGTTTTTTTATCTTTCATTGTCATTATTATTGGTAATAGACGGGTACCTATGGAGTAGGTAATGCTTGTTTTATAATTCTGACTGGCAAACAACTCCGATGTGTTATACTAGACAGCTTGTTTTTCATGCCAGAGTTAGTTTTAATATTGATATAGTAAATTGAATACTTTTATCAAGCTTATTGACTATTAGAAACTGATTCGTGATTCAATTAATGAGAATACATTTTATTAAGAACAGTTCTTTGTACTTGCAAGATGATTGAATCTGTAAGTTTTGGTTCTTTTTTCTATTGTTACTATAAAACGAAAAATAAAGAATTATAAAAAAAAAAAAAAAAAAAGCCTGGTCAGGAGGCAGGGCGGGGTTCCCTGTACAGAGAATTGTGCCTTAGCTGCAGGAGCAGCAGAGATATACACAGGAGAGGTCTAGAGTTCCAGAGGACCGTGTGCTAGACTAACACGGCCTAGCCCAGGAGGGCTGGGAGCTCGGCGTGACCTATAACGGAGGCCTTTGGCCTGAAGGACCCGGGGTACGTTATATGAACTGTGTCTTGTGTACCCGGCTGCGACCCGGATTCCGGCTGACTGTGCCATCGCTGTGTGTACCAGCAATAAACACCGGGTTCTGTTTGAACCACTACCGGGCTCTACGTGTTTCCTGACTTGCAATCCAGGCGCTGCCCCACACAGTTCAGAGAGCCGGTGTGGCCAAAATAGCTATGCTTTCTTTTTCTTTATTCAGTCTTACAATATGTTGCTTTTCTCTAACACAGAGGTATATTGGTTTTTAGTTTTGCAGAGCCATGATTACAGTACCCAATGGCTTCTAATGGAGTTAAAGGGTTTTCCCCAAAGTTAATTTTAAAGTTGATTTTAATCAATTGATCTTGGAATAATAATAATTTTCACAATTGGGTGTGTTAAAAAAGAACTGCTCCTCTTCTGAGATAATCATATATACTGGTATGTGCTCCTGCTAAGTACTGTGTAATGGCAATGTCTGACTGTACAGGAACATGGTCTGATCATACCACAACTCCTGGGCAGGGGAGGAAGTTAAAGAGTGCAAATACATTACAGCATGGGACCGCAGTGATTCTTTCTGTGAGGTAAGACATTTTCTTGCCTGTTTCTAAAAAATGGTTTACCTTAAAGAAGGAATTATTTGTCATCCCGTGCTGTAATGTCTGTATAGTCTTTTACTTCCTCTCCAGCCCAGGAGATGTGTTATGATAAGACTATGTCACTATGCTTTCAGGCACGACTATTACACAGTATGTAACTGGAACACATATATAAGATTATCTCCGCACAGGAACATTTTTTTAAACATCCAATTGTGGAAATTGTTATTCCAAGATCTTTTCATTAAAATTAACTTTGTTCGTGGGACAATCCCTTTAAAAAGTAGGTAATAGGCACAGTATCATGTGCTAACTTTCCAACCACAAAGACAAAAGGAAGAAGTGTTCGCCGCTTCCTTGTCAGGGTGTGTGACTTGTTCATTATTTTCCTGCACCAAATTAGATTGGCCATAGATAAATATTAATAAACCACCAGAAATCCTCCATGGTCTTTGCAATAACATAGGACAGGTATATGAATTTCAGCAGCATACACTGTTCCAAGATTCCAACAATAGTCAGCCTGCATCGAGAGGGTCTCCACCTTCTATGGTACTGTTTCTCCACTTGGGAAATCTCTTGATGAAACCTTTCACCATGTATATCACAGCGCTGAGGTTTGGTGGGAATAAGTCCAGGTGTGAATGAAGGAAATGTATTTTAAGTGACATGTTGCACTTCTTTGACTTGTAAGCCTGAAGAAGACTTTCAACCTGTTCAGCATAGTTTGACTCCTTGTAGTTGCCTAGAAAGTGAAAACGACATTCTTGAAGGCCGACCATGTGACATGTTCTGCACCATGCAGAAGACTATCAAATTTACTCTCATTTACTAGCTCTCGGATTTGTGGGCCAATGAAAACACCCTCTTTTGTCTTGACATCACTCATGCGTGGAAATGTCTGTCGTAAGTAAGCGAAGGCTTCAGTTAGCTTGTACATTGCTTTGACAAAGTTCATTAATCCCAGTTTGATGTTCATAGGTGGAAGGAATATCATGTTTTCATCTACCAGTGGTTCGTGTTTAACATTCTGCTGCCCTGGAATCAATTAATTGCCTAGTGGCCAGTCCTTCCTGATACAATGCAAATGGGGCAGTCGTGCAAGAGATTGGCAAAGGAAACAACAGTACTTAGTGTATCCCAGTTGTAAACCTAATAAAATAGCAACTACCTTGAGATCACCACATATATTCCATTTGTGCCTTGAGTATTGAATGTGACTGAGCAGAAGATGCATATTTTCATAGGTCTCCTTCATATGAACGGCATATCTGGTAGGTAGATGAGAGTGCAGAGCTAATGCATGATTAGACACATCTTTAGTGCTGTATATTATAATAGATTCCATATTATGCATTTCATTGGTTATTTCTACCAAAAATGCACTTCTGAAATAAAAAGATTAATATACATGCCAATTTATTATACACCATGTACTGTCCTTATCAGAATATTCGTAAAATGAAAATATCTCGGGAATGGTACGTGCTACAGAAATTCTGATTATATTTCTGAAATCAGCACCTCAAAATAAATATTTCCAACATAGTTTAAAACAGGAAACAGAAAAAAAGTTCAAATTTGTTGACCACTGATCTCACAAATACATCTATTGTATATATACTACCGTATATACTGTATATAAAACATACACTGCAGTCGTGGCTGGTACCTTAGGCAATGAGCTGAAAATAATAACATTAAAAATGTTTCTGTTACTAAGAACAGAAAAGATTTTTAATAACAAGTAAGTTGCAAAATTAAATGAACTTCACAAAAATGCTGACAATCCATGGAGTGCATCGGCACCTCAGTGGCTTTGAGGCAGTTTCAAGGAAAAATGGGTTTGCAAACCAGCACATTCATAAAATCCCAATTTATAGATTAATCCATTAAACATTGCTGCACAGCACTGCAGATTAATGTGAATTATGAGATGTGATCATCTCATCTGTGAAGCCTTTTGGATTCTTGTTTGGGGCACTAGATATCCATCCGGTATAACTTTTCATGGGAACCTGTCATATTTTGTAATATTTTTTTTTAAACCAGTTATTTTTATTGTTTTCATGTTACATAATATCATATAATACATTGTGCTTTGTATTTGTACAACTTATCCAATAAACATATAAAGTGTCATATTCCCTCAACCATTCCCCCCCCTCCCCCCCCTCGGTACGCTCAGTCAACTCCTTTTGACCATTTATCATAGAATGGGTATTTCAATGTATCTTATTCAGCAGTTTCCAACCAGGGTGCCCATATTTTGTCAAAGAGGTGTCCTGAATTTCTTTTTCTATAGATTTTCCCTTCTAGTCTGATGACATGTCGTGCTCGGTTTATGAATTCTCTTCTAGTTGGAGGGGTTGTGTCAATCCATCTACTGGCTATCCGTTTTCGTGCCATGTATAGAAGCCTGGCTATGGCTGTTTTACTGGTCTCCGTAGTCAAGATTTCAGACACCTCACCCAGTATACATACTATTGGATTCCTTTCAATTTTGCATTCATATACTCTTTCTATTTTGGAGATCACTGTTATCCAAAACGCAGCAAGACGAGGGCAAGACCACAACATATGTAACAGTCCAGCCCTTTCCGAACCACATCTGGGACATTCAGAATCTCTCCTTAGTCCAGCCTTGTATAACATCTCTGGAGTTTTATAGACCCTATGTATTATATACAGCTGAGAGAGTCTAGCCTGTTCGCTGAGTGATAGGTCTGGTACAGTTTCTAATATAGTCTCCCATTGTTCCCCCGATAATTCCCCCACATCTTCTTCCCATTTGCTTTTGGCTTTAATTGTGAATCGTCCTAGATAGGCATGTAGTAAGTCATTATAAACGCTCGAAATCACTCCCTTAGAGTCACCTGCCATGCATACATAATCTAGTGTGATATCTTTTTGAACAGTCATGTCTTTTATTTTCCGCTGCGCCCTCCAAGCATGTTTTATTCCGGAGTATTGAAACTCCCATGCACACGGTATATTGTAGGTATTCTGCAACTCCGAAAGAGACTGCAGCCTTCCTTCCCTAATTAGATGCTCCAGATTTCTTATTCCCTTCTTCTGCCAATGTGTCATCTCTCCCATTTTATAAAATTCCTTTAAGTTCACGTTCCCCCAAACCGGTGAGTATACCGTCAATCCCTTCACACCACGCACTTTTTTAATAGCATTCCAACTCTTTTGGATGAGATGTATCGTAGGATATTGCGAGCTCAGCTTATCAAAAGTACCATCCTCTAACCCCTGAACCAGCGGGTCTCTGCCAGAAATATGCCCAAGAAGTCGACCAGTTGACCCTCCTATATCACGTTCTCTCCATCCCCGTATGTGTTGGCCCTGCCCCGCCAAGAAGTACACCCAAGCATTCGGGACTGCCAATCCCCCCTCCTCCTTTGCCCTCTGCAGGTTTTCAAGTTTGATCCTAGCAGATCTTTTGCCCCAAATCAATGACCTGAAGATGGTGCTAATTCCATGAAACTTTTTCTTTGCTATCCAAACTGGGGAATTATGTAGCAAGTACATTAATTGAGGCATCAACACCATCTTGAGCAAGTTGACCCTGCCCGTCACCGACAAAGGTAACTTACACCAGGCACTAATTTTCCTTTTAAAGGTCTCCAGAAGTGGAACAATATTCAGCTCCCAATATTTTCCCAACGGAAGGGTTACCCACACTCCCAAATATTTAAACTTTGACACAACCTGCAATTGTCTCCCCTGGTCAGCTATATCTTCCCTTATGAGTTCCCCATCTACTGCCATAATACATGATTTATTCCAATTGATCTGTAGACCTGAGATAATGCCGAACTCCTTTATAATCTCCATTACCCTTCCCAGTGCCTCTCCCGCATTCTCTAAGAACAGTAAAATATCGTCTGCATATAACGCTATTTTCTCAATAATGTCTCCAAATTGGAATCCAGCCACCTCCCTAGTCACTCTGATTTTGGCGGCCAGGGGTTCCATCGCCACCGCAATCAATAGCGGAGACAATGGACACCCCTGTCTGGTCCCCCTATACAGCCTGAACATCTCAGATCTTGCCCCATTCACCCTAACCATCGCTCGTGGAGAGGAGTACAGTAGTTTCACCCAGGACATAAATCCATCTCCGAATCCCATTAGGCCCATTATTTTCCACAGGTACCTCCACTCCACACTATCAAAGGCCTTTCTGGCGTCAAGTGATACCACCACTCTCCGGCCACCATTATCTGCCGGTAATTGGAGATTGAGGAACAAACGCCTCAAATTAATTGCAGTCGACCTGCCAGGGACAAAACCAGATTGATCAGTGTGGATAAGATTCTGTATCACACGTGACAGGCGGTTGGCAAGGATTTTGGCCAGTATCTTGACGTCAGATGTTAACAAGGATATTGGTCTATACGATTCCGCACACTCCGGATCTTTCCCCTCCTTAGGTAGTACCACTATAACTGCCTCCTCCATTGATCTTGCCAGTGCCCCTCTATCTCTTGCTCCTTCAAATACCTGTTTCAATTTAGGCACCAGAATCTCTGAAAATAATTTGTATACCTCTCCCGGAATCCCATCAGCTCCAGGCGCCTTACTCGCTGACATGGATGATATAGCCTTTTCCACCTCCTCAACCTCTATTGGTTCATCTAATCTCCGTCTATCATTTTCAGTTAATACCGGAAGTGTTACTCCCTCCAAAAATTCCTCCACCTCCCCATCACCGATGTTTGAAGCAGAGGAGTATAGGTCGGTGTAGTATTCTCGGAAAACATCTAATATATTTGGAGTTTCTGTAACTAAATTTCCCTCTCCATTCTTCAATTTGTAAATCCGATTACACTCTCTTTGAGATGACGAAATTACTGCTAAAAGATGTCCCACTCTCTCCCCTTCTTCAAAAAACATTGCTTGTTGAAAAGCCCTTTTCCTTTCACTCCTTTCCATATGCATCCCATTCACCGCTGTCTGTGCGTCTTTGAGTCTGTCATGGTTTTCTCTAGTAGGAGTCGAGATCATGTCCATTTCTGCCCTATTTAGAGCTTCTTCTTTTGCTTGGTCATCTAGTCTATTGAGAGTTTTACGTTGAGCAATATCTCTAATAAAGATCCCCCTTAAAAAGGCCTTCATGGCATCCCACACTATTGTCACCTCTGCACTCCCCTCAGTTTCATGAAAGAACTGAACCAGCTCATCCTCTATTATATTCAAGTCTAGGGTTTTAAGCCACGTCGGGTGTAGGGACCAGCCCCCCTGTCTACCCTTTTTGACATCCAGCTGTAGTGTGACCTGTAATGGACTATGATCAGACAGTGCTCTTTGCAGGTATTCAACATTCCTTACCAACCCATTCATGCCAGCATCCCCCAATGCAAGATCAATCCGTGACATAGTACCATGAGTGGCCGAGTGACATGAAAAACACTTCCTCCCCTCATTTCTCACTCTCCATATGTCAATCAGACCCATTTCCGAAACATAATTCCCGAACGCCGATAACCTATCAATCTGTTCATTTTGCACTCCAGTTTTCAGTTTATCCCAGCATTCATTCATCACATTGTTCATGTCTCCAAGTATGAGAATTGGTTGTTCTCCTTTCACTCTAGTCAACTCTATCACTTCTTGTAACTTTGTTTTGGAGTACGGTGGTGGGATGTACATAGCTACCAACGTCATCTTTTGTCCAAATAGTTTGCATAATACCCACACAAACTGGCCTTCCTTATCAATATGTACCTCCAATTCCTCATAGTGGGCATTATTCCTTATCAAAAGTGACACCCCTCTAGAATAAGTGGAATAAGTAGAATGGTAAGCTTTTGTGATCCATGGCCTTGAGAGCCAATTTGTCGTATCACTTGTAAGATGGGTCTCCTGTAAACAAATAATCATAGCTTCACTCATCTTAACATACTGTAAAACTGCAGATCGTTTAGTTTTGTCTGATATACCTCTGACATTCCAACTCAGTAATCTTATTAAGGTATTACTCATCATCTATGCAAGGGAACTCTTTATACAGGCATCCTGACCAATAATATTTCTTTAGTGCCCCAACATCTTTAACATTTTTATGTAGAGTAGACCTGAGCGTACCTTGCCCCATTCCCACCCTCTCCCCCCTTTCCCCCCTCCCCTCCTCCCTTTTCTCTCCCTTCTCTCCTCTTGAGGACTCCCGCTGTGAATAGCGAGAGTGGGGATATAGCGAATCCCGCCGTCGTGAAGCCGACTCCACCACCATCATTGGTCATGTGATAGAGTTTCTCGGCACTCCATCCGCCAGATTATATGCCCATGGAACGTAGGGCTTTAACATTTCAGAGTCCCGATATCCACCAGTTAGCCTATGTAACTTATAGCCTTGTAGGCAAAATCAAGATAGAAGTAAGTAACAAATATAGTCAGAGATAGCAATCAAAAAATAGGAAAAATAAAGATTCCACAGTTGGTCAAGATCAGGTTCATTAGTCCGTAGGACCGTTCCTCTCCCAGGTGTCAGAAAGCTTGTCGTAGGCAGCTCGTACTATTACAGTCATGTGTCGCCACCTTGTCCTCCTTCTCCTTCCAGTTTCGTCCGGTTGCGCTCTATCCAGGTAGTTGCCTCCTCTGGATTGGGGAAGAACTGTACTCTGCCCAGTGCCTCCACTCGCAGCTTTGCCGGATATATTGTTGAGTATTTAATTTTTAGTAGTCTGAGCTGCCTTTTTACATCACTGTATCTCATACGCAGTCTTTGGACCTCTGCTGAGTAATCAGGATAGATCTCTATACGTTTCCCCTCAAAAGAGATATCAGCCATTCTGCTAGCTTTACGGAGAATACTGTCCCGATCTCTGCAATTCAAAATTCTGGCCAGCATCGTACGGGGATCAGCACCAGGAACCGGAGGTCTCATGGGAACTCTATGAGCTCTTTCCACTGCAAAAACCCTTGATAGTTGGTCAGCTCCAAATTTCTCCAGGAGCCATTTTTCCACAAATGCTGTGGGATCATTCCCCTCCGCCCTTTCAGGGAACCCCACTAGCCGCAGGTTGTTACGTCGTGACCGGTTTTCAAGGTCATCGGATTTATTAGCCACCACTACTATCTTCTGCCCCTGTTGTTGCTGCACTTTTTGTATTTTCACTACTTGGTCTTCTGAGTCACCAACTCTCCTCTCCACTTCTGCCAGCCGTGCATTAGCTTTGTGCATTGCAGCTTTGATTCCTCCCACCTCCTCTCTCACAGAGTGCACTTGCTGTGTAAGTGCAGTTAGGGCTGTTTTGCAGTAAGATACTATCTGGAACACGTCCTTCAATGTGGGCTCTCCCTCTATTGTGTGCTCAGGCTGCTGGACTGCTTCCGTCTCCTTACTCATCTGAGGGGTTAACTCTTCCTCTGCCAGCCCTGCAGTTCCCTGTAATGTGGCCCTCTCATCTTCCTCCTCTTCCATATCCTCCTGCTGGGTTTGTATATGAGGGGAATCAGTGTCTCTTGCATACCTCTGCAATCTCTCTGCTACTTCAAGGTTCCTGGCATAGGCAGCATTTCTCCGTCCCGCCTCCTCCTCTCTCTCAGCGCCATCTTGCCCGGCCGCACCGCTCCCGCCTCCAAACTCCTTCTGCCGTTTGCGGACCATCTCGGCTTCTCTCAGGCGCCCTGATGTTCTCCCCTGGCTCCAGGGACCTTCCGACATCGACTGCCGGTAGTTATGAATTGTTGTTCGGGCTCTGAACAGGATAAATCGCCGCTGTGCTGGCGGAGGTTCCCGGCCGTGCGTCCTCTCACATCAGTGCTTAGCCACGCCCTGATATTTTGTAATATTTAACTGCCCCCATTGTTTTTTTTTTTAATCAGATCATTTTTATGGATAACTACAATATAAAAAGTGGTATACAGACATTTTTATAGATTTTCCTTTTACATTTTCAGTTTAAGAAACCATCAAATACAATCAAACCGCATCCCCCAATGTGTTTTATGTGATGCAGTGTGCATCACTAACATGGTTTTCTAAAATCAAAATTCCACATGTATATTTTAAAAAGACTCTCTCCCTCTCTCTCCACCCTCTCTCCTCTCTTTTTTGCTCTCCTCCTTCCACCCCCACCCTCTCTCCCCGCTCTGTCCCCAATTCTGTCTCTATCCCCACTCCACTCTCCCCCCCCATTCTCTCTCTCTCCCCACCCCTCACACTCCCCCTTTCTCTGTCCCTTTCCAAGTCTTTCCTATCTCCCTCTTTTACTCCTCTCCCCATGGGTAAAATGTCTCCTTCTAAGATAGGAGACAAAAGTTGCTGTTTTTAAAATTCTATAGAGAGGGAGGAGCTAGAGGCGACAGTCATTCTGCTGCAAGTTCTCCTGAAACAACCGGTTACAGTTCTTCATAGAACTTTGAGTACCAACTGCCATCACCTATCTTGGTAATGGGAAAATCCGTTTTCACTGAAGACAGATTTTACCTGTGAATTGAGAAATTTCTCACTCGGCTGGTCCACTCTAGTTTACATGGTACCCAATTGCTTGTACAGCAGGTCCGTCTCTCCAGCCCTCACAGCCGTCCTCCTTGCCTATACCTTACAATGATGGAGTGGACAACCCTTCTCAGTGCAGCCTCTTCTTGTTCAAATTATTTTTAATAGCTTAAAAATATTAGATTTCGCATCCCTGAGTAAATGTATTTTAGACTTGTTTCAACTGTAAAGGAGGAAGAAGTGGGCGCAGATTGAATCCGCTTTTTCCACATTTCACCCATTAACGGAAATTTGGTCCTTAGGGTTTGATTCAGAGCACACCCCCACCTCATTTCTCATCAGAGAAGTGAAACTAGTCCTCTATAGATATAGCAAACACCTGCAAATGACCTCCATACCAGGTCCTCTAACACCAATTTACGGGAACCCCCACTTTCCCCTAGTACAAAGTAGGCGGACATTCCTTAATACCCCACAATCTCATTAGCCAATACTTTCTACATATATAAATGAAACAGGGGTTACGGATATCTCAACTTTGTTTGTCAACCAGACATCACCACCTGATGCCTGGTTTTTACATGCCAGACTTTCAAACTATATTGGATCATTACGCCGGGAAAATGTTTTCCGTCCCCTTACGCAATTTGAGAAATGGTGTGTAGCTTGGTCTCCCTTGGACCATGCAATCTCAATACTTAATGCAGTATTCCAGACCACCTCGACCACGATACCGGGAAACGTTCCGGCTTTTGCCACGAAATGGGAGCGTGACCTGGGAAAACATTTTACAATCATGGAATGAGGAAAAATATTCATGCTTACACATGGGGCCTCCATCTCGGCAGTCTCTCAGGAATGCAACTACAAGGTGATGGTGAGATGGTACAGGTGCCCCGTGGAGGTCAATGCCATCTTTCCATCGGCTCCCGCCGAGTGCTGTAGACTCTGTGGTTCTAGAGGTACTTATCTCCATATCTGGTGAGATTACGAATGTCTCCGCCCCTTCCGGCCTGCTGTTTTGGAAAGTCACCTCCGTTTCCATTGATCTTATGGCGGAACAAGCACTTTTGAACCATACCACCATGTCTCTCTCTAGTTAGAAGAAGAATCTCCTACGCCACTTCTTAACGGCTGCGAGGCTTCTGATCCCCAGATTTTAGAAAAAGGTTGAGTGCCCAAACCGCGGTGATCTGGTAGCTGAATTAAACGATATCTGTAGGATGGAGGAACTTGTTTCCCATAGCTCATCAGACGATAATAGCATTACAAGACATTGTGACGTGTGGTCCCCTTAGCTTATGTTTAGGGAATTGTCGGATCTGGGGTCCTGGGTCTCACAGAGCGATGGCCAATAGAGTATCCAATCCCGATGACAGGAGAATATTGCATAAAATTTCAAGAAATACAGCACCTGCTCGCCCTGTTTCTTCCCTTTCTCCCTTTTTACCCCTCTCCCTTCTTTCTTACTTTTCTTTTCTATTTCTCCCTTTCTAGTAGAGATATATGATTCTATGCCACAGAGTTTGACTTGTTATTACGAGTTATGTTTCACTGGACTCCAGTTATTTAGCTACGAGTAGACGTAGTAGACTTTTATTTCTGTTTCAAATTTATAACCATATCCATAGGAAGGGATGTCATTATGTTCGACATCACCTGAAGGTGTCACTTGACTTTTTCATGTGCGATCTATGTGGTCTTTAAGCTATTGACATGTATCAATGCTATGATCATTTGAATGGTTTTGTTTTTGTTTTAATGAAATGTTTAATAAAACTTGATTTACCGAAAAATATTACATTTCAGTACATGATATTGGTTAGCAATTTTGAAGTATTTAACAGGTAGAAATATATTGAATATGTTTTAAAGCAGTAAACGTTAACAACATTTGGTAAATTCAAATGTAAGTAAACATCGCTGGATTCCTAAAAATTTGTAGAAAAGTGACTGGAGTTACAAGGGAAGGTAGGAAAAGGGGAAGGGAAAAAAGAAGGATAGAGGGAAGAGGAAGGAAGGGGAAACAAAAGAAATCAGGTCAAGGTAATCTTAAATCTGTCTGCTATGGTTCTAATGTGTTCAATGCTGCCTTTTCAGCGTCAATGGCTTTGTGTAGAAAAGCCCCCAATACCTCTCTCAGCAAACGTAATCTGTCTTCTTGTAAGGGCACATCCACACACTGAGTATTTTATGAGTTTTTTACCTCAGTATTTGTAAGCCTAAACCAGGAGTGAGTGATAAATATAGAGTTAGGGATGTGTTTCTATTATGCTTTTCACCTGACTGTTTCATCCTGGATTTGGCTTACAAATGCTAAGGTTAAAAATCTCACCATATAATGAAAGTGTGAACGTGGCCGTACAGGTTCTCCTACATCTTCTTTTGAATACGTCTTTTCCGAACTGTCCTCCCACCTCTCTTCCTATGCTCTCTTTGATCGCCTACAATCCGGCTTCCGACCACACCACTCCACCGAAACAGCCCTAACCAAAGTCACTAATGACCTTCTGATCGCCAAGAGCAAACGACACTACTCCGTCCTCATCCTTCTCGACCTCTCTGCTGCTTTTGACACTGTTGACCACTCCCTCTTACTCCAAATCCTTAAATCTCTTGGCATTACTGACCTCACCCTCTCCTGGATCTCCTCCTACCTGACGGACAGGACCTTCAGCGTCACCCACTCCCACACCTCCTCCTCGCCCCACCCCCTCTCCGTAGGTGTCCCCCAAGGCTCGGTCCTGGGACCACTACTCTTCTCCATTTACACCCTCGGCCTAGGCAACCTCATCAAGTCACATGGCCTCCACTACCACCTCTACGCCGACGACACCCAGCTCTATCTGTCTGGCCCCGACATTTCCTCTCTTCTATCCAAAATTCCTCACTGCCTATCCGCCATTGCATCCTTCTTTTCCACCCGCTTCCTCAAACTCAACATGGACAAGACAGAATTCATCGTCTTTCCCCCTTCCCGACCTATCCAGCACCGTCAACGACTGCACACTCTCACCCGTCCCCCATGCCAAATGTCTCGGGGTAATCCTCGACTCCTCCCTCTCCTTCAAGCCCCACATCCAAGCCCTCGCCACCGCCTGCCGACTCCAACTAAAAAACATTGCCCGCATCCGCTCCTTCCTTGACCACAACACGGCTAAGACACTCGTCTACGCCCTCATCATCTCCCGCCTGGACTACTGCAATCTCCTGTTCACCGGCCTCCCTGCCTCCTCCCTTGCACCTCTCCGCACTATTCTCAACTCTGCTGCCCGACTCATCCACCTATCTCCCCGCTACTCCCCCGCCTCCCCTCTCCGCCGAGCCCTCCACTGGCTCCCCATCCTCCAGCGATCTTGCTTCAAAACCCTAACCCTGACATACAAGGCCATACACAACCTGTCTCCCCCCTACATCTCCGACCTGGTCTCCCGCTACCTCCCTTAGCGCAACTTGAGCTCCTCCCAAGAACTCCTTCTCTCAACCCCCCGCATCTCCACCTCCCACAACCGCACACAAGACTTCTCTCGTGCTTCTGCCAGACTCTGGAACTCCCTCCCCCATCACATCAGACACTCCCCGACCCTGGGAACCTTCAAGAAAAACCTAAAGACCCACCTCTTCCTACAAGCCTATAACACACACTGAGACCCTATCCACTGCACCATCTCACCTCTCCCCCTCCTACTGTCTCCCTCCCCACCCCCTTTAGACTGTGAGCCCTCGTGGACAGGATCCCCGGCCCTATTGTACCCGTATGACTAATTGTGATCTGTTATCGTTTGTCGCCGTTTGTGGTCGTCTTTGACCACTTGTCTTTGTCTACCCTCTAAATTGTAA
Organism: Allobates femoralis; assembly: GCA_033576535.1. Taxonomy (NCBI): domain Eukaryota; kingdom Metazoa; phylum Chordata; class Amphibia; order Anura; family Aromobatidae; genus Allobates; species Allobates femoralis. The sequence continues at coordinate 62,208 of JARQOC010000403.1, forward strand.
AGCGCCATGTATCCTAATAGCGCTATATAAATACCTATTAATAATAATAATAATAATAATAATAATACTACCACACTCTACTCTTCAGTTCCTAATATCGTCTTTTTTATAGGGCAGATGAAACAGAACCCTCTTTTAACAACCCGGTATCATACTTGGAAAAACTGTGTGTAGCTGTCATCATCCTCATCCTTTAACCTTAAAGGGGACAGGTTCCTAGGATAAATCAGGATATTACCAGTGATATGTACAGTTGTTGGAGATACAATGTCTGTGTTACTGTAGACCTCTAGGCTCGTGATTCCAGTTTGTGGTCCATTTATACGTGCTCATGTAGCACCCTCTTGTTCTAAGGAGCAGATAACTTGAATATGGACAATTTTTAAATTCTGATCTTGCTTCCATTTGGGGCCTACATAAATCTACTAGTTAGCAAGCATGGTACGAACTGTTACTTCTTTGTCTAAAATTAATGTTGTAAAACAGAGAAACATGTTTGTGTAATTGTGGATGAAATATGTTTTTATTAGTAGAAGGATCAGGAGAAAAAGTCTTAATTTCCTATGGCTAGTAAGGACAGTTCACATGTTATATAGTGATTTACATTAGTTCAGATTTTTACTGCATGGATGAACTTTTATATTTTGTTTTACCAATCATATGACCGATTTTTGTTTAACCTTTGAAAACCCACGTCTTGCCTCGTGATAAATGATACAAAGATTGTGACCTTTAGTAAGAGCAAGCTGCATGTAACCAGTTAATTGCTGCCATCACTGATGATTAAGGAAGGGCGCACAATCCTGACAATTCAGACTGTTATATTTGGAGTATGTAATTGATCTTCTGCTGATTTCTCTTACACAGGATCAGCTGCAGCTACTGTACTCAGTTGGACCAAATGTCCCGGAAGAAAGGTAAATTATAGCCAATGCTCACTTTTGTCAGTAATTAAATTTTGTGTTATTTTACTAGTAATTTTTTTCTTATCTTTGTAACTTTGATGTTTTTCTATTGTGTATTATTTCATATCATCTGCTGCTCATAGATTTATATGGGATTCATGTAGCACCTGACATAGTATGATGCCCTGCACAACTGACTGAAAAAATACTTTCCCTGCCATGTTTCTCTGATGCGCTGCTCTTCAAGGGTCTCTGTGTGGACTGAGGCTTTGCACAACAAACGCTTTGTAGTGACATCATCGCACCTGCTGCGCTAAGACTCAGTCACACAGCTCCCTTCTCCATCATTTACTTTACCTGCATCATGAGGATGCAGCTTCTGGTGAACTTGAGACTGCAGCAGGAAGGCGGTTGTGTGGTTCGGTTTGACAGTGCTTCCAGCCTTTTGGCTGTCCTTTTCCTTGGGCTGGGTAGGAACAATCAAAAGGCCACATGTCGCCTGCAGGCTGCACTTTGCTAAGCTCTGATGTAGCCAATACAGTGCAATTTTTTTTATGTTGTTTGAGCATATCTTATTATGGCCTATTGGTGATGAATGTGATGGCTGTCACTGTTAAGACATCCATATAACAGATTTACATAGGCTGTCATAATATTCACTTAATGCAATCATGTAAATCTATTGAAAAGCCAGTGATAAATTATTTACACAGATGCTTGTGATGGATGTCATACAGTAATATTTGTCACCCATAGACGTAAAGGGTTTGTCCACTACACAGACAAACCTTTCTCAATCACCATTGTTTCCCCATGTAAAATAATAGCAGCTATTCTCAGCTCCAGTGCGAGCCTGTTTCTAGCGATGTTGGTGCCTGCTCTCCTGGGGCTCACTTAACAATGTTATGCCATGTAAGCCCTACAACCAATCAGCTGCTGCTTCCCTCTCACTTTCTTTGGACATACTGTCATTCGAAGGAAGTCAGAGAGCTCTTACGTCTGCTGGTAGTTAGTTTCATCCATAAGACAAATATGATTATGCTTCCCTCTGTAAGGCCAGAATAGTATGGAGACGGGTTTTCCCTCCTTGTAACAAAAAGGCACAGAAATGATTGTGCTGTTTAGCTATTAGGAATAATCAAAGAATAAAGCAGACTTATTTACTCCACAGCAGCCCATCATTCATCACTGAATTTGGCTGGATAAGGCAAGGAGAACTATTTATGTCCTTATAAAGACAGATGTGTCTGAAGCTGTGATTCTTTGTTAGGAAACAAGTTAGATTTTTGAACTAATTAAAGCTGTCAGACCATCATGAAGGATGATTACAGGGGAAAATGTTTTTTATAGTGAACATATAGGAGGTAACAAAATATATTCCTGTGTACACCACAGGGAGTCATCTCATGATGGATTTTCGTGCCCTGGTTCCTTGTTATCAGTGAGAGATGTAATCTTAAATATGAACTTTACTGCAATCACAAGACTATCTCTGACCTACTATAGTATGAAGATTAGTTTTTAGTGATATTAACTAATTTCAGGGGAGGATGATGTGAACAAAACTGTTGTGTTTTTAACATGAAGAACTACACATTTTATCCATGAGGCAACTTCAAATAATGCAATTTAAACACTGCTTTTATGTCTTTTTTTACTACGTCCTTTCTGTGTTGGAACACATAATATTGTTATTTATTATTATAGTGCCATTTAACCCCTTCACCCCCCGGGCTTATTTTGACCCTAATGACCAGGCCATTTTTGTCAATTCTGACCAGTGTCCCTTTATGAGGTAATATCTCTGGAACGCTTCATTGGATTCGAGCGATTCTGAGATTGTTTTTTCGTGACATATTGAGCTTCATGTTAGTATTAAATTTAGGTCGATAATTTTTGCGATTATTTGTGAAAAAATCTAAAATTTGGCAAAAACTTTGAAAATTTTGCAATTTTCAAATTATGAATTTTTATTCTGCTAAACCAGAGAGGTATGTGACACAAAATAGTTAATAAATAACATTTCCCACATGTCTACTTTACATCAGCACAATTTTGGAAAAAAAAAAATTTTGTTTGGAAGTTATAAGGGTTCAAAGTTCACCAGCAATTTTTCATTTTTCCAGCAAAATTTACAAAACCATTTTTTTAGTGACCACATCACATTTGAAGTCCCTTACATGACAGAAAACACCCAAAAGTGATACCATTCCAAAAACTGCACCCTTCAGAAGATTATTAACCCTTCAGGTGCTTCACAGGAACTAAAACAAAGTGGAAGGAAAAAATGGACATTTTAATTTTTCCAACAAAAATATTCTTTTAGCCTCAATTCTTTCATTTTCACATGGGAAACAGGATAAAATGGATCCTAAAAATTGTTGGGCAATTTCTCCCGAGTACATCGATATCTCATATGTGGTCATAAACCACTGTTTGGGCGCACGGCAGGTCTCAGAAGGGAAGGAGCGCAATTTGACTTTTGGAGCTAATTTTCCATTCAAAGAGTCAAATGTCGCTCCTTCCCTTCTGAGCCCTGCTGTGTGCCCAAACAGTGGTTTATGACCACATATGAATATCGGTGTACTCAGGAGAAATTGCCCAACAATTTTTAGGATCCATTTTATCCTGTTCCCCATGTGAAAATGAAAGAATTGAGGCTAAAAGAAAATTTTTGTGGAAAAAAAGAGTACTTTTTCATTTTTACGGATGAATTTGTGAAGCACCTGGGAGTTCAAAATGCTTACCACCCATCTAGAAACGTTCCCTGGGGGCTCTAGTTTCCAGAATGGGGTCACTTGTGGGGGAGCTCCAATGTTTAGGCACACAGGGGCTCTCCAAACGCGACATGGTGTCCGCTAACAATTTTTGAGCTGAATTTTCAGTCAAATTGTTAGCGGACACCATGTTGCATTTGGAGAGCCCCTGTGTGCCTAAACATTAGAGCTCCCCCACAAGTGACCCCATTTTGGAAACTAGACCCCCAGGGAACTTATCTAGATGGGTGGTGAGCATTTTGAACGCCCCAGTGCTTCACAAATTAATCTGTAAAAATGAAAAAAGAAAATTTTTATGGGAAAAAAAGTATTTTTTCATTTTTACGGATGAATTTGTGAAGCACCTGGGGGTTCAAAATGCTCATCACCCATCTAGATAAGTTCCCTGGGGGGGTCTAGTTTCCAAAATGGGGTCATTTGTGGGGGAGCTCCAATGTTTAGGCACACAGGGGCTCTCCAAACGCGACATGGTGTCCGCTAACAATTTGAGCTGATTTTTCAGTCAAATTGTTAGCGGACACCATGTTGCATTTGGAGAGCCCCTGTGTGCCTAAACATTAGAGCTCCCCCACAAGTGACCCCATTTTGGAAACTAGACCCCCCCAGGGAACTTTTCTAGATGGGTGGTGAGCATTTTGAACGCCCTAGGTGCTTCACAAATTGATCCGTAAAAGTGAAAAAAAATTTGAGTGAAAAAAAAAAGTACTTTTTCCTTATTACGGATCAATTTGTGAAGCACCTGGTGGTTCAAAATGCTCACAACCCATCTAGATAAGTTCCCTTGGGGGTCTAGTTTCCAAAATGGGGTCACTTGTGGGGGAGCTCCAATGTTTAGGCACACAAGGGCTCTCCGTACGCGACATGGTGTCCGCTAACTATTGGAATTGTTAGCGGACACCATGTCATGTATGGAGAGCCCCTGTGTACCTAAACATTGGAGCTCCCCACAAGTGACCCCATTTTGGAAACTAGACCCTCCAAGGAATGCATCTAGATGCATAGTGAGCACTTTGAACCCCCAGGTGCTTCACAAATTGATCCATAATAAGGAAAAAGTACTTTTTTTTTTCACACAAATTTTTTTCATTTTTACGGATCAATTTGTCAAGCACCTGGGGGTTCAAAGTGCTCACTATGCATCTAGATATGTTCCTTGGGTGGTCTAGTTTCCAAAATGGGGTCACTTGTGGGGGAGCTCCAATGTTTAGGCACACAGGGGCTCTCCATACGCGACATGGTGTCCGCTAACTATTGGAATTGTTAGCGGACACCATGTCATGTATGGAGAGCCCCTGTGTGCCTAAACATTGGAGCTCCCCCAGAAGTGATCCCATTTTGGAAACTAGACCCCCCAAGGAATGCATCTAGATGCATAGTGAGCACTTTGAACCCCCAGGTGCTTCACAAATTGATCCGTAATAAGGAAAAAGTACTTTTTTTTTACACAAATTTTCTTTTTTCATTTTTATGGATCAATTTGTGAAGCACCTGGGGGTTCAACGTGTTCACTATGCATCTAAATACGAAGCGAAGCCTATAATTTTAGAAAAAAAATGGCGTGGGGCTCCGCCATATTTTTGGTCCAGCCAGGTACAACTTGGCAGCTACAGACTGCCAGCAACCCCCAGCTGCCTCATTGTACCTGGCTGGCAACCAAAAATACAGCGAAGCCTATTTTTATTTTTTTTCTAGGACTAATTCTAGAAAAAAAATGGCGTGGGGCTCCGCCATATTTTTGGTCCAGCCAGGTACAACTTGGTAGCTACGGATTGCCACCAACCCCCAACTCCCTCGTTGTACCTGGCTGGCAACCAAAAATACAGCAAAGCCCTTTTTTTTTCTTCTAGAACTAATTCTAGAAAAAAAATGACGTGGGCTCCGCCATATTTTTGGTCCAGCCAGGTACAACTAGGCAGCTGGAGGCTGGAATCCGCAGCATGGAGAGGCCCAAGCATTCTGGGCCCCCCATGCTGCGAATTGCAGCCCGCAGCCGCCCCAGAAAATGGCGCATTAATTGAAGCGCCATTTTCTGGCACTGTACCCAGACTCTTCCAGTTGCCCTGGTGCCGGTGGCAAACTGGGTAATAAAGGGGTTAATGCCAGCTTTATATTGGCAGCTGGCACTAAGCCCGATATTCATAATATAGGGCCAATGTTTGACCCGCCATTAGGAATCTCTAGTAAATAGTCAGAAAATACACACAGAGAAAAATCTTTTTATTTGAATAAATAACACAAACAAAATTCGGACTCCATCTTTATTATAAAGATCCGACGCAGTCCACAACGAAGGTCCCACGACGCTCGATTGCCTCCGACGTAGTCCACAACGAAGGTCCCTCGACGCTCGATCGCCTCTGCTCAATCCAGAGACTGCAGCAAGGGATCAAGTGTCCTCTTCCTACAGCCTCTGGGGTCAGAGTTATGGTGCACTGTATGACAATGATCTGTCATATAGTGCACCATGACTATGATCCCAGAGACTACAACAAGAGGACACGTGATCCCTTGATGCACCCATCCATCCACCTATGCACCCATCATCCACGCACGCACACAACCACGCACGCACATCCACAACCACGCACGCACATCCACATCCACGCACGCACATCCACGCACACATCCACGCACGCGGACATCCACACACGCACATCCACATCCACGTACGCACATGCACATCCACGCACGCATATCCACATCACGCACATCCACACACACATCCACGCACGCACATTCACGCACGCACATCCACGCACGCACACATCCACGCACGCACACATCCACGCACGCTGACATCCACGCACGCACGCTGACATCCACACATGCACACATCCACGCACGCACATCCACGCACACATCCACGTACGTGGACATCCACGCACGCACATCCATGCACATCCACGCACATATCCACGCATGCTGACATCCACGCATGCTGACATCCACACATGCTGACATCCACGCATGCTGACATCCACGCATGCTAACATCCACGCACGCTGACATCCACGCACGCATGCTGACATCCACGCACGCTGACATCCACGCACGCACGCTGACATTCACGCACACTGACATCCACGCACGCACGCTGACATTCACACATGCTGACATCCACGCACGCACGCTGACATCCACGCACACACATATCGACGCACGCACGCTGACATCCACGCACGCACACATCCACGCACGCACATCCATACACGCACATCCACGCACGCTGACATCCAGACATGCTTACATCCACGCACGCTGACATTCACGCACGCTTACATCCACGCACGCACGCTGACATCCGCGCATGCACACATCCACGCACGCATGCTGACATTCACGCACGCTGACATCCACGCACGCATGCTGACATCCACGCATGCACACATCCACACAAAAAAATGGCAAGATTTTTTTTTTAGATTGTGATATGAAAACTTAAAATGAAAAAACAAGTTTGAAAACTATTTAAACCCTGTTTTACATAAAACTTGATTTAATCAATAGGATGTTTTCTGTTGCCACATTACCTTGAACAGAAAAGAGGTTTTCTTTCAGTCCTCCTAATAGGGAAATTCATGCTCCTAAATTATAAGGAATGAGATTATTCTGGGAGTTTTTCCACAAATAAAAGTAGTGGAAAAACTGCAATTACAAGTGATCTGGCTGCTTTATTGGAAAGTACATTATCTTTTTTTTTTCACCACATTAACAAAACTTGTTTTCCTCAGTGTCTAGTATGTGATAAGTCACTTTTAAGTACTTTTCAAGTTCATACAGTAAAGATGAAATATGTAGATTGTCTTAATATAGATTTCATAAGTAAATGTACTAAAGATACAACTTGGGCTCCAAAGCCTTAACCCCTTCACCTCCAGGTGATTTTCTGTTTTTCGTTCCCCTTCTTCCAAGGGCCACCACTTTTTTATGTTCTCGTCAGTATAGACATATGAGGGCTTATTTTCTGCGGGACGAGTTGTACTTTTGAATGATATCATTTATTTTCCCATACAGGAAAAGAGGAAAAAATTCCAAGTGCAGTGAAATTGCCAAAAAAGTGCAATTACACGTTTATTTTTAGGTTTTACATTCACCATATTCACTGTATGGTAAAACTAACATGTCAGTGTGATGCTAAGGGTCGGTTATGGTACCTTTACACGCCGCTACCGAAGGTAGCAGCACGTAGGCACCGCACGTTTTCAACAGTTCCTAACGGTAACTGATACCGCAATTACACGCCGCCACAAGGTGCTCCACAGAAGGTATTTTCGTTCCCTGGAAGTGCCGACAGGTGCCGCAGGTTACCTTCTGTCGAGCACCTTCCCTGATTTACACACCGCTACCACAAGGGAATATGGGCGTACATATTGTGCGCCGTAACTACATAGGTGTGACAGAGTTGTGTATTACGCGGCGCTCGTATGGTGATTGGACAATGCAATAACATCATGATTGGCCAGCCAGCGCAGGAAGGCTGGCTAATACATGATGCTATAGCAAATATGTATTGTGACTGGTCTGCTCGTTAAATATGCCCCCCTGTGCAGGGACAGCCAATGGGTACACAGTAGCCCCCACCAATGCTAGCTGATGGGGCATGGTATACATGACTCTCAAGCACGCCCCAGGGAACTCAAATACCGTACCTGTGCCCCGATTACACGCCGCTACCATAGGGTTTATACCTGCTTGTTTTTCAGCACGGCTGAAAGACAGGTATCCAAAGAGACAGGGAGCAACAACCTGAATTACACGCCGCCACTTCGCGGTGTTTTGAAGGTATCAGGTACAATTGTCTCCGATACCTGCCGGTTTCTACCTTTCGGTAGCGGCGTGTAAAGGTACCATAAGAGTTTGCAGATACCAAACATGTATACTTTTACTTTTATCTAAGTGATGAAAAAAATTCAGAAGATTTTAAAGAAATTGGTGACATTTTCAGCAACCCGTAGCATTCTCATTTTTCAGGATCTGGGGCTGTGTGATGTGTTATTTTTTGCAACTTAAACTGACCTTTCTAATGATACATTTTTGGGTGTATGCACTGTTTTGATCGCCTGTTATTGCATTTTATAGCAATGTTGCAGTGCCAAAAATCCCGCAATTTTGGCATTTGGACATTTTTTCCATTATGCCATTTGCAGCTTAGGTTAATTGATTTTTATATTTTGATAGATCGGTCATTTCTGAACACAATGATACCAATTATCTGTATTTTTTTTTTAAATAGCTTTATTTTCAATAGGGCAAAAGGGGGCTGACTTGAACTTTAAGTTTTTTATTTTTTCTCAATATTTTGACAAACTTTTAAAAAATATTTTCTTTATTTTACACTGCCTCTTAGGGCACCTCAGCACTAGACTGTCTGAACGCTTCTCCTATTCCCAGACTTGCTTTTTGTGGATGCAGGATTTAGAATGCTGTATATAAGGTCATACAGGTGGTGGCTGTACTTCATATGGGGAAAACCTGGTGGTCAGTTCCCTTTAATGATTTTCACTAATGTTCCAGGCAAACAATAATAAAATATTTTATCCACCTACTATTGAATGTGACATCTAAAAAAACTAAACAAGCAACGAAGGCTGTGTTCACATAGCATTTTAGTTTACTGTTAGTGGATTCATATGGGCTTATGTCGGAAGCTCTGAAAGATAGGATGTACTCTGATGGGGTCATTGATGTAATGATGCAGACAGAGTCACTGTGTGCACCGTCAGACATAATTTTTAACCATTTATACCTTGTTAAGGCGGGCTATAAAACTTGGTCAACTGTGTCAGGGGGCCCACCTCAAATAGGCATATTCAGCCAAAAATCATATCCAACAGAGCAAACTGTGGCTCCATCTGCGTAATTTCAGTCAATGGCATCAAGAACACATACACCCAAATGCTGTGAGTAAAAACAATGACAGTTTATCCTGGAAACAAATATTGGGTATTTTAGAGGTAATATTTTGATATTATGTATGACCAAATAATGAGCATGTGAACCTTGAAACTTCAGCCTAGTAACACCAGGTCTGTGCATGAGAACGGGAGTTTGTATTTTAAATTAAAATTTAGTCTCCGATGACATAGCTACATAATGAAAGGTACTATACTTTTTTCTCCTATATGAGGTAGTTAATACTTCTTGATAATTTAGGCTATTGTTATTGCCTTCCACCTTGCAAATGTTTCGCACACCCCCATACTGAATGTAACCCAAGACCATGATCGCTCCACCACCAAATGTAACTTTTTTCTGGGTGTATTTTGGATTCATACGGGATCCAGTAGGTCTCCGGCAGTATTTGCAGTGGCTGTGGTGTAATTCTACTGAAGATTCATCAGAGAAATGCACCTTCTGCCACTTTTCCACAGTCCATCTGTTTAGCAGGCTGTGAGACTTTGCAAATGCCACACAGTTTTTTATTTTCCTTTTGTTTAGTGCTGGCTTCTGGGCACTGATTAGACCATGGTGGCCATTTCGAGACCGAATCCTACAAACTGTTCTAGTTGGCACAGGGACTTGATGTGGCCAGGCCCATTGGAGCTCTGCTGCAGTGGAAGAGGGGCTTGCTTTGGATTTTCTAACCAACAAACGTTCCTCCTGAGCAGTTGTCTTGTGTGGTCTGCCAGACCTGGGCTTGTCAAACACCTCTCCAGTCTTTTCAAATCTTTTTTTAATTCTTTGTACTTGACGCTGAGACACATTAAAAGTGCCAGCCACCTCTGCAGTGGATCTGGTCTTCAGCCTCTTGATAATCAAGGCTTTGGTCGCGGGGTGCATTTTTGGCATGTTGTTAGAGCTCAAGTTGCAGTTCGAATGAAGGTCTGGGGTGCTGGGTTTCTTTTTAGACACACCCACTAATTAACTGATCATTTACTGAGCACAGGTGAGGATTGTAAACTAGGATTGGTGCATTATATAACCAGGCGACAAAACTTTTGTCTTGCTAAAATCTGACCATTCTGTGTTCATTAAATGATCAATATTTCAACATTGATGCCAATTTATTTACTTAACCTAAACCAAATTTCGGAGGGTTTCAGCTTTCAAAGAGAAATTCATCCATTGGTTGTATAAATTAAACGTCAGGTTATAAGCTTTTATTTGCATATCATGAATAAGCGACATAACTTCTGTCAAGGAGTGTAGGATGTGTTAAGTACTGGAGGAGCATCTTGTATCATTACTTTTGATTTGTCATAACATGACGATTAGGACATATTCATGCAATATATTTACGTGAAGGAATTTGTATCTTTGGTTTTAGTAAGGTTTTAGATGTTGTGCTGCTCAGTCCATTCATTTTCAACATGAAGGAAATTTTTTCTAAAAAAGTTTTTGGGGATGCCTCTTCCATACTTTGCAAATGGCCTTGTGTTCTGATACTGCAGGGAAATGTAGAACTCGGAAGACTTCATTGGTTAAATTACTTTACATATTTAAGATGGTCTTTGTAGACATAGCATGGCTTTAGAGACTAAAGGCCACGTTACACACACAGATATATTGGTCACAGATGTCTGGTTGCAGTGAAATCATGGACACATTGTTCCATTTTGTGGCTGTGTACAAATGTAACAATGTGTCCATGATTTCACTGCAACCAGAGATCTGTGACCAATATCTGAACAGATATCTGTGTGTGTAACGTGGCCTTAAGGGATGAATCCATGTACCTGGGACCAGAAATTCAGTATTTTTGGACAATCTCAAATATGATAAAGAGTAAGAGAAGTTAAGTTCTATCAATTGTTTCCAAGAGCTTTTTGGTATATCTATATGATAGAAGTATCCAATAAGATAGCTCCATCGCCAGTAAAGTATTTGTGGGTGTTAAATGTGGATATTATTGAATCCATTTACTAATTTGGAGTTGAGTAGAGAAGTGGCCTATACAGGAATGTAACTACCGTATTTGTAGAATCTTTCCAGGAGGTTATAAAAATGTTTCCCTTTAGATTTAAAAATTGGTGAATATAGTTTATGACCTGTCTTCTCCTATGATGGTAAATCTGGTGGGAGTTTCTTGGGGAAATAATATGATCTGATGAGTAGTGTTAAACAGAATGTGTGGGAAGAGAATTGTTTCATAGTTCTCATTTTGTTCCATTTATGGGGAGATCATCAGAGGGTTTAATCTAGTTCCTCTGGGCGGAACGAGTAGGTCATATACAGGAAATTAGTCAGGGATTCAGTAAAAGGTAGAATGAATCCTGTATTTACTTAGATAGGGCTGCAATGCTATAACTTCTAAACTTAGGGAAGTTAAGTCCGCCATTTTGTCCGAGCGGTTTAATGATATCAATAATTATTATTATTGTGAGTAGGTCAGTATGTTGGTGCACCTTTTAAAAGGGAAGGTGGATCACCCGACAGGGCAGTGGGACACTCGGATACCGGGCCTTCAGTTCACTTGGGGATGTCACGGTGACTCACCCGGCTTTGTGGTCCCGGCGGTGCCAATAAAAATGAGGGAAAAGTTTATGAGGGGAATTTATTTGTGATGCCACCCATGGTTTTCAGCAAATAGATGGAGGGCCGACGCTGCAGTTCAGATCTACTGGGGCGGTTGATGACGCTGCAGTTTAGATCCACTGGGGCGTTTGATGACGCAGCAGTTCAGATCCAGTGAGGCAGTTGATGATGCAGCAGAGTTCTCATCGCTCTCCACAGGTAGACCATGGCTCCGGGGCAGTTATAAAGTCTATTAGATGGTGTTATCAATGTAGTACAGGGCAGGTGACAGTAATAAATTGAGGGCACAGCAGGGTGCAGTCTTTAGATTTTACTCACAATTCTCTCAGTTTTCCAGGTTTTCAACAACCAGCCGAGTGCTGTGTTCTCCGGGTCAGGGATGCAGCCAAATCTCAGATAACTTAGGTTCACTTCACCAGGACCCCCTTCTGGTGTACCTTACCGGGTACCTTACTCTGTGCTGGCTGTCTCCCTCCTGCCCAGCGCCTCCCACTCAGTGTCCCAAGTCAGCAGCCACGGGTCCTGTTGGGCAACGTCCTCTCAGTCCCCTAGACCTTATGTGGCTGCCTCTTCAACGATTAAGTGTGGCTGCTGCACTTGAAGATACTGCAACCTCCGGTTAGCTAGCTGAGTCCTACAGTCTCTCCACTAGTGTGGGGCCGGTCCCCTTTTGCGGCCCTGTCCCTCCACCCTACTCTGATCATGGTCGCCGTGAATATGGACGCCATGGGTGGATTCTTCACTTCCCATGCCCCTGGGACCCCTTCAGTGTCTCTAGATCCCCCTCACTGATTCCTCTGTCTGTCCTTTCCTTCACTTGTCCTGGAACGAGCTCCAATTGGCTCCAGTCCCTAGGACCTCTACCTCTGTCCTTCTACTCCTGACCTACTCCTGTCATCAACTGTCTGACTGTCTTCTTCTAGACTTTTCTACACATCTCCCTGACATCAGTCACGTCATCTACGTCCTCTACGTTGTTACTCTAAGCTTCACTAACTTCCTGGTGCTCCCATTAACTACTTCATCCACCCACACCCTCTACTTGGTTCCCCTCCGGCCTGAGATAGGGCCCTCCCTCAATAGGGTCTGACCAGATCCCCACGGCCTGGAATGGTGTGGTGTTGGATGCTAGTGTGTGGGTACCAGGTAGTGTCCTCTCCTTACCCGATAGTAGGGTACCACACCTCTGGCTGAGATGCAGTACCTCTGTGGCAACTGGACCCTCAGGTGCACCACAAAGGCTTGCAACCAAATGGATATGGAGGGCTTCTTTATAGTAATGCCTCACATTTTCCTAAATTATTTGCATATCCTGAACAGATTTGCATTGATTAAATTTTACAAAGGATAGCAGATATATATAGCATGGGCTCCTAAAGAGGTAATCGGCATTTACCTCTAAGGGCCCTTTCACATCAGCGTTTTTTGAAAATCGCGGCAGATGCGGTGAAAAAACCGCATCTGCCGCGATTACCGCATACCGGCTGCACTTGCGGCGCGGTTGCGGTTTTTGCCATGCAAAGTATAGGCGTACTTGCGGCAGGTGCGGCAAGTGCGGTTTTGCACTTGCGGCAGGTGCGGCCGCGAAAAAAACCGCGGCTGACCGCGGTTTTTTTCACGACCGCACCTGCCGCAAGTGCAAAACCGCACTTGCCGCACCTGCCGCAAGTACGCCTATACTTTGCATGGCAAAAACCGCAACCGCGCCGCAAGTGCAGCCGGTATGCGGTAATCGCGGCAGATGCGGTTTTTTCACCGCGTCTGCCGCGATTTTCAAAAAACGCTGATGTGAAAGGGCCCTTAGCTCATATTAGTTTCTTCTGACATGTATGCCTTTTAACAAATTTGGGATTTGTAAGTGATAAAGGGGATCAACTGTAAGATTAAAAAATAATGGGAACAAGGGACAACTCTGTCAAATGTCCCTGGAACAGGTCAATGTGTAATGAAGATTTACCATTCAGCTAGAAAGAGTATGTGCAGAATATTTCATACATGCCTATAACAACCAAGATAAAGTGATATCTTGCCTTCAGCCATATTAGACGGTATTTTTTGTTTCGATTTTATTTTATTACACAATGGACTACTGTATTTTTTTTTTAGGTTATTAATGAAAATATTAAACTTGTTTTCTCTTTCAGAATTTCTCATCTCCTGTCTTTTGCTACAACTCTGTGCTCTCTTGAATCTGCCACCCTTGGGCTTCCAGACTTTCCAGCTGACAATTTGGCAGCAGCCGTTGGCATTTTGGTAAGCTATTTACTTTGAACAAGTTTCAAAGTTGTTTTTTAAATAAATCAGGCAGCATTTTTAAAAGGGGTTGTTCACTACTGGATAGCCCCTACTAGACAACCCATTTTTAATTAATTTTTTTTTTTTTTATTATTTTTTTTTTTTTTTTTTATTTTTATAATTCTTTATTTTTCGTTTTATAGTAACAATAGAAAAAAGAACCAAAACTTACAGATTCAATCATCTTGCAAGTACAAAGAACTGTTCTTAATAAAATGTATTCTCATTAATTGAATCACGAATCAGTTTCTAATAGTCAATAAGCTTGATAAAAGTATTCAATTTACTATAGCAATATTAAAACTAACTCTGGCATGAAAAACAAGCTGTCTAGTATAACACATCGGAGTTGTTTGCCAGTCATAATTATAAAACAAGCATAACGTACTCCATAGGTATCCGTCTATTACCAATAATAATGACAATGAAAGACAAAAAACAAAAAAAACAAAAAAGAAAGGAAAAGATAGGAAACACATAAAGAAAGAAAAGAGTAGAATAGACCAGAACGGGGGATAGGATGGGTGGTGGGGTATGAAGAGGGGTAGAAGGGAGGGTAAGATAGGGGTCTCGTGAAGTTACCAAACCTCAATGGAGTAAAAGGAACTCTCAATCGCACCCATTTACTAACCAGTTCTTAAGAGCAAGTTCCTCAGGAGCTTCTGTGAGACTTATACAGGTCAGATTGTTGGAAACTCATCCAATTAAACCACGTGTTTCTGAACTTCTCATATGAATCATGTATAGCTGATGTCAGGTCCTCGAGAAGCATGAGGTCGTTCACCTTCTCTATCCACATAGCCACAGAAGGACATGTCTCCTTTTTCCAAAGTATCGGAATGCAGGATCTCGCAGCCATGACTAAGAACCTCAACAGTGTATGTTTATATTTGTTTGGTGGAATCCTACAGTGGTGCAACATGAAGAGGCCAGGATCTAACTCATCCGTGTATCCCGTAACTTGCCTTGTAATCTTTTTCACCTCCGACCAGAATGGTTGGAGCTTCGCACACTCCCAGAACACGTGTAGTATTGTACCATCCGCCCCACCACACCTCCAGCACTTCGGGTCTATAGAAGGAAAGAGTCTATGCAAATAAGCTGGGACTCTATACCATCTCGTCAATAATTTATAATTTGCCTCCTGCAGCTTTGAGCTTATCGAGGTAGAGTGAGCTAAAGAATAAATTGCAGATCTCTGTTCTGTAGACAGTTTGAGACCAAGATCTGTCTCCCATCGCAGCATGAAATGGGGAGTCGGGAGGTCCGGTGGAGAAATCAAACACGCGTATGTCTGTGATAAAGCATGCCTACAGTCAACTGTGGTAGAGCATAGAGATTCAAACAGTGTCTTAGGATTTAAAAACGTCCTCTTAGGAGGGAGTCTATGAAGATAATGTACAAGTTGTACACATCTCCAGAAACCCAGAGCCGTCGGGTAGGTAATTGAATTAAGTTGTTCAATGGTTGGCCACGCTTCTCCCTCACTCCATTTTTCAATCCTATCCAGACCTGCTTTTATCCAACGTTGGAACACGGGGTCATCAAGACTTGGTCGAAAGTCCGGGTGACTAAGGATCGGACTCAAGACAGAGGCAGATGGTATCATTAAGGATCTAACTAACGTGTGATCACAAATCTTGAGAGTAGACCCAATTGTCGGATGGTCATATAATAACTCTTCTTTTCGAAGTGACACCCAGGGTAATGTCTGAAGTCTGAAAGGAGTAAAATCCTGTTCGATTTGTACCCACAATTTATTTGTACCATGCCTGCACCAATCTATTACCCGCGTGAGGTGGGTGGCTATGTAATACAGTTTGATATTTGGGAGATTCACACCACCATCTTTTTTGCGTCTATACAGGATTGATCTCGCTAGACGTGGTTTCGAGTTATTCCAGATGAATTTTGTCTGCAGTTGTGCAATTGTCTTAAAGAAGGATAATGGAATGGTGATAGGTAATGTCTGTAGGTAATATAATATCCTCGGAAGGATATTCATTTTGAAAAGTTGGCATCTACCAGCCCATGTGAAAGTAGACAATAGCCATCTCTCACAGTCTACTGTAATTGACCGCAGCAGTGAAGGAAAATTTGCACCATACAGATCTCTAACATCTGGAGTAATCTGTACCCCTAAATAGCGAAGAGATTTAGGAGACCAATGAAATGTAAAGGCGTTCTGTATTCTAGTAATTCGACTCAGGGGAAGCGACACATTTAGGGCCTCAGATTTTGATCTATTTATTTTAAAATTGGAGAGAGTGTAATATGTCTCCAATTCTTTCAATAAAATGGGGAGAGAAACCTCTGGATTTGTTAGAAAGAACAGGAGATCGTCTGCATATGCCGCAATTTTATGTACACCTGATTTTACTTGCATGCCTGAAATATCTCCATTCATTCGGACATGACGCAATAACGGTTCGAGAGTCAAAATAAAAATTAATGGGGACAACGGGCATCCCTGACGCGTGCCATTGTTAATATCAAATGACTCCGAAAGGATCCCGTTGACCCGCACTCTTGCCGACGGGACGGAGTACAGAGAGAGCACCCAACCAAGCATCTTAGCTCCCAATCCGATGTGAGACAGTGTCTCTTTAATAAAAGTCCAATGTACGCGATCGAACGCTTTTTCTGCGTCTGTAGATAGTAACATCAGCGGGGTTTTAGATGTCTTGGCTGTATAAATTAAGTCTATAGCTTTGGTGGTGTTGTCTCTGGCCTCCCTACCCGTGACAAATCCCGTCTGATCTGGGTGAATCAAGTCCGGTATGAACGGGGAGAGTCTTGCCGCCAAAATTTTTGCAAAAAGCTTAATATCTACGTTCAGCAGGGATATTGGGCGGTAACTGGAGCATAGCAGAGGATCTTTCCCTGGTTTATGAATCACTGTTATATTAGCTCTTAATGCATCTTTGGGTGGTGTAGATATCGCCAAGGCATTAAAAAAGGCTTTTAGGTGTGGCAATAGAGCTTCTTTTAATTTTTTATAATAACCAACCGTAAACCCATCTGGGCCAGGTGCTTTCCCCGATTTAGATGAGGACAACGCATCTTCAATCTCCTGATCTGAGATAGGCATCTCTAAGGATTGCGAAACTGAATCCGCCAATTTCGGCATAGCCGAAGATGTAATATATTTTCTTATGCGTGATGTAAGTGCATTCAATGCTACCGGCGCTTTATTCGTGTCAAGATTATACAAAGCGGTATAGTAATGTTTGAATGCCTCAGCTATGTCGTGGGGAAACTTTGAGCGTTTTGAGGTATCTGGGTGTGATATTTCAGAAACATACGTAGTAGCTCTGCAAATTCTAGAGGCCCTCGCCAAAGCTCTACCGGACTTATTCCCATATTCATAGAAATGTCTACGGCATCTGGTAAGTACCCCTTTTGCCTTATATAGTAAAGTAGTGCGTAGCTTCTCCCTAACATCTAATAGTTCTCTCTTCAGATCAGGGAGAGAGTGACGTTTATGCCTAGTTTCGAGGTCTCTCAGTCTAATCATTAGATCTTGGATTTCTGTATCTCTAATTTTCTTAAGTCGGGCACCATGTTTGATTAAAATGCCTCGAACTACACACTTGTGAGCCTCCCACACTCCCCCAGGTGTCACATCTGTGGAAACATTTAAATCAAAGTAATCCTTCAATGATTTAGAGACGTCCGCTAGGACTACTGTGTCTTCTAATAAAGAAGCGTTTAGCCTCCATTGCCACTGTCTTGGGATCGGGGAGTGGAGCATAAGGGAAATCTTAACCAAGGCATGGTCTGAAAAGGAAATCGGCTCAATAGAAGCATCTATTAGTTGTGTCAGATCAGTGTGTCTCAGGAGAAAGAAGTCAAGTCTAGAATATACGTCATGTATTGGGGAGTAAAAGGTATAGTCTTTAGAAGTAGGGAACAAGAGGCGCCAAGCATCTAGTAATTGGTGATCATGGAGCGCTCTGTTCAACCTTCTAATAGCTGCTTTAGACATACTAGACCTGCCTCGAGACGTGTCAAGGTCGGGGTCAAGTGTAACATTGAAATCTCCCCCTAGAACCAGCGTTCCCTCTGCGAAGACCTCAATTTTATCTAAAAACTGCAGGAGCGTTGTGATCTGACCAGAGTTAGGGAGGTATAGCGAGGCAAATGTATATGTTCTGGAGGCGATCTTACCTTTTACCATAAGGAGTCTTCCGTTGCCACCACTGCAGGAGTCCACAAATTCCCATGGTATCGACCTCGATATCACGATACTGGAACCAGAAGAGTGTGAATTATTAGATAAGCTGTGATATGATGAAGGAAACCAATGACTGGAGAGCTTATAAGGCTTGTTCTCGCACATATGAGTCTCCTGAAGAAAAGCAACATGAATTTTGTTAGTTTTCAAATAGTTAAACAAAATAGATCTTTTCCCTGCATCATGTAGACCTTGCACATTCAGCGTGCCAATTTGTATAGCAGATAGGGTGCTATGTGTCATAGTGTTCCCTTCTGCTAACTAGGAACTTCAAGAAAAAAGGGGACCAAGGTACAGGAAAGAGGGGGAGGTAAGAGGGGAGGGAGGTGTAGAGGAGTGTAAAACAAAGAGATTGAGAAAAAAAGATTAAAGGGAAGATAAGACTATTTTAGTCTAAGCCGGTCAAGCCAGCAAATCAACTCTCTCTAAGAAAACAGAAAAGAGAAAGAGAGAGAGTCGTAGGGACCGTAACTGACCAAAAGGCAACGATCTACAGACCCAGGACTCTTGTATATCATCAAGATCATCTCTTTACACCACATTATCAACTTCTTTAAAAGTCAACAAGAAAAAGTTGCAATCGATAAAAGGGAAAAAGCAACACAAAACCATTAATAAATTTGTTATACGTAACGTATGCACTATCTTTTTATATAACAATTGTTACCAGGCAGACCAGTCCAGAGCAATTCTGGATGAGGTCTGAGGCATCAACCTCATATAGCTCAATCAGTTCCAACAAAGGTGGATCAGGAATCTCATGTTGGTAAGTCCTCTGCAAACGCCTCGTCTCTTCCGCCCCTCGGGCTGCCAGGCTGTGACGAGGGCGTACGTGGAGCATTGCCACTCCGTGTCTTCCTCTTGCGGAGAGCATCTGAAAGGGAACTGCGTTGGCGGCCCATTGTTGTGAACCTCTGAAATCCTTCCAAAGAGAGCCAATCCGGGATCGGGATGGATGGGATATCCAAGAACGAAAATAGTCCAGGAAGGTCATCCCTATGCCAAAGATAATATGTCTTGTTGTTTCTTCTCACTATAAGATGGAAGGGATGACCCCAGCGGTACGTGGCTCCCCGTTCTTTAATCTTCACAAGTAAGGGGCGCAGCTGCCGTCGCATATACAAGGTGCGACTAGAAACATCTGGGAAGAGGCGTACATTTACGTTGTCAATCAGAATGTCGCCAAAAGACCAAGCCGCTTGTATCAGAGCATCCTTGTCTGTAAAATTATGAAATCTACACAGAACATCTCTGGGGTTGTCTGGGTCAATTGGGCCAGGGCGAGATACTCTATGTATCCTATCAATTTTATATGATGAGCCTGGTGATCTTTGTGTTACCGTATTAAAGATGTCTAGAGTCCTGTCAAGGAGCATATTAGCTGTAATGGTCTCAGGCAATCCTTTCAGGCGTATGTTGTTGCGCCTTTCCCTATTCTCCTGGTCATCTGCTTGTAGAATCAGGGCAACAATATGTGCATTAGAGCGTGTAGCATGTCTCTCCAAGGCAGTGACTCTCTCTTCAATGGCAGCTATGGTCTCAGACACAGCAGTGGATTGTGACTTTAGAGTCTCTATATCCTCCTTAATGGGGCTCAGGGCTTTGGCTTGGGATGCCTCCATGCGGGCCATTAAACAGTCTAGGTCTTGTCTGGTGGGTAGAGCAGCAATCATGCTCCTAATAGCCCTCAGTTCAGAGTATGAGCTGTTGGACTGGTCTGAAGCAGGCACCATTATTGCAGCCTGTGTAGGGGAGGGGGGAGTATCCCTCCATGTCTCCTCGGTCTCCTCTCCAGTGTCTGCAATCTCCTCTAATGTTTCCACAACTGCAGACTCCCTTGATCTCTCCTTCCCCTTATCTGAGGAGCTGATAACAGCTGTTACCTGGCTTCCAGTGCTTTGTTTGTGGGGGTTTCTCTGTGGCAGCTGTGAAGGTGACTGTGCCTGCAACTTCTGAGCATGAGGTCTTCCCTGTGCCATTACAGAGGAGTGTGCTGTCTTTCTTCCTGCTGTCCCAAACAGTTTTGCCATGCCTGCCTCTCTCCCTTGTTTCTCAGGAGGTGTCAGGGCTGTCACAGCATCTTCAGGCTTCTTTCTCCGTGACATTGGAGCAGAGATTGTGAAGTTGAATAGCTCTATAAAGTCCCGGGTCTGCAGAGCTGATGGAGGTGCTTCCTCACACTTCCATGGCCAGGTCACGCCCCCTCGACAACCCATTTTTAATAGTTTCAAGGCCCCATTTAAAATAAAAAAATGGATACTTCCTTCCCATAATGGTGCCTTTCGTGCAGTGTCACGGTGTTATGTGTGATTTTTCCTGTAGAAGGAAAATAATTATTTGAATCGTGTTGAAGAGTAAATCACTTTCAAATTTCCTCTCGTATACTGGATTTGTACCCCAGCAGCGCTGGTTATTAACCCTTTCTCTTCTGATCTTTGCTATCCTGGTCTGAGTTCTGCAGCAGCCGTGTCTTTCATTCTATGTGGCTTACGGTGGCTGTGGCAGACTTGCAACCTTTTCAGGTGAGCAATTCCGCGACTTGCTCTTTCATCCTTTAATTAGGATAAAACTCCATATGCGCCACTTTGTTATTCCAGACATCTCTATCCTATCCCTAGCAGGTCACGTATCTTTGTTGTGCCAAGTGACTACTGCAGTGATTGGCTGAAATAGCTAAGTGACACAAAAATGGCATATGACCCTGTGACGTGACTAGCCATACTACATAGTATTAAATCATTAAAAAGGCGGAGTCCAGGTGTGGTTAACTATTTGCGATGCATGTCCACTGCAAAGTCCACATACAGTGCCCTGAATTAGAGTTCATACCCTGTGAATTTTTCCATATCTTTTCATGTTATACCCAGAAATGAAATGTATTTTATTAGGCTTGTATTTGATAAGCCAACACTAAGTAGCTAGTATCTATGAAGTATAAAGGAAATTCTATATGTTTCTCTAAATATTTTAAATATATCTGAAAATTGTGATGTGCATTTGTGTATTTGTGCTCAGCCCCACCCCAATCAGTACTTTGTAGTGCCAACTTTGGCTGCAGTTACTTTTATAAGTCTTTTGGGATATATCTCTACCATCTTTGCTGATCTGGAGACAGACATTTTTGTCCATTTTTCTTTGCATAATAGCCCTGGTTCAGTGAGATTAGACAGAAAGTGTCTGTGAACAGCAATGTTCAAGTCTTGCCACAGATTCTCAATGGGATTTGGGGCTGGACTGTGACTTGGTCAGACACCTAAATATGCTTTGTTTTAAATTATACCATTGTAGCTCTGGCAGTATGTTTAGGGTTGTTGTGCTAGAAGGTGAACCTTTGCCCCAGGCCCGAGTCTTTTGCAGCATCTAGCAGATTTTCCTCCAGGATTGTCCTGAGTTTAGCTTCATCCATCGTCCTAATAACTCTGAACAGCTTCCCTGTGTTTGCTGAAGAAAAGCATCCCCTAATTATGAAGCTGCTACCACCATGTTTGACAATGGGTATGGTGTTTTTAGGGTGATTTGCAGTGTTAGTTTTCCGTCACAGGTAGCATTATGCATTTAGCCCAAAAAGGTTTATGTAAGTCTCATCTGACCAGAGCACCTTCTTCCATAAGCTAGCATGTTCCTTACATGGCTTTTTGCAAACTGCAAACGGGACGTCTTATGACTTGCTTTCAGAAATGTATTTCTTTTTACCACTTTTCCACGAAGGCCAGATTTGTGGTGTATATAAACTAAGGGCCACGTCACACACACAGATATCTGTGCAGATATTGTTTGCAGATCTCTGGTTGCAGTGAAATCATGGACACAATGTTACATTTGTACACAGCCACAAAATGGGACAATCTGTCCATGATTTCACTGCAACCAGAGATCTGCGAACAATATCTGCACAGATATCTGTGTGTGTGACGTGGCCCT
>JARQOC010000404.1:0-84634 GCA_033576535.1 Allobates femoralis
TTGGGAGGAGGAGGGAGAGATAGAAGGGGGGAGGAGTTTTTGCTCTGAGCACAAGCTGCAACTCTTGTAGTAACATCACTACAGTCTGTGCTGTCTTTGAGAGATTTCTATGTGTTTCTATGAACATTGGTTTTCCTGCATACATGTAATTTGTGTATCTGCGGAGCAATTGAACAAATATTCTGCGGAGCATAGAAATATCTCAGACTGTACACACTACACATATATCTTATATACACAATGACAAGAAGAGCTCATAGTTCCTGCTAAGATCCCCCCTCCTCCCCCCTCTCTTCTCCTCTGTCTGCAGTGAATGAGTCACACGACAGACAGATCAGAGAGGAGGGCAGGGCAGTGTAATGATGCATGAATATTCATTTCTTGGGGAGTGGGCAGCAGAGAGCTCACTGTGATTGACAGATGGAATTAATCTTTTATTTTGACTTGAAATAAGGAAGACGGCACTCGCCGTTCTTTTGCTGTGCTTTTATTCAGGGTGAATATTCACATGGTGCAGGGAGGGGGGTGTATAGCTGAGGTGACGACGGCACCGTTTCGCGCAGCGTGCGCTTCCACGGGTGCCGTCTTCCTTATTTCAAGACTATATTGTATGTTGCCTAGTGACGGGCACCACCTGGTCGAACACCGGTCGCTCCAGAGCGTTCTCTCCGATAAGCCGGCAGCATCGGTGCCCCTGTTCCTTCTGTGTTTTGATTAATCTTTTATTTTGAGGTTTACAGAGGATATGAGGGAAATATAAATGATAGAAAAACATGAATAGAGTGAGTTTGGAGAAAGGAATTACAAAATGATAGCAGTTACTTATGGATTTTTGACTTGACATATTTCGTTTTAGAATTCCTTCTGTGACCGAGCTCTTAACTCAATTTCATCTTTTGTCAAATTAAATATCCCCATTAAAATTAATTGAAATGCTATTAATCTGTTCCAGCTCCTACTTATGTTCCCCCACTCTGGTATATGGGGCCCAACCTGGTACTGTATATATGATTGCCAAACGTGGTACATGGTCGCCATCCTCGTATGATCCCCTGGCATATGGCTCCCTGATTTGCCCACTAATTTTGATTCCTTTTTCATTTTTGGCAAGTCTAGCCTCCCTCAAAATAGCCTCTGTATATGAATTTAAGAGATCCGTTTGTGTAGAAAAAAGCCCAGGTTTAGATTCCGTGCAGACCACAAAGTAGGAAGGGTATGTCTGATGTCCGTTTATTGAGCCAACGCGTTTCACAGCAGGACCTGCTGCTTACTCAGGGCAAACAGTGTACATACATGAACAACTTCCTTAAATAACTTTCATACATAGAAAAAAGATCATAAGCTCTGCCCCCTGGCCAGACTTTCTGTGAAAACGCCCACAATTTGTGTATATATTGATCAAACTGGCCAAATGACATCATTTTACAAAGATTTCATACATATGCATTATACAACCTTATAAAAGTATTTTTAATATAATCTATCTTAAAAACAAAACCAAAGTTAACAACCTAAGAAACAAAAAACTTAGAAAATGTTTTTAAATATATCTTTTATATTGCTATATGCTTATATGCATATATTGGTCATATGGTGTCTGATTATATTGATGTCCCCGCCACCAGTAGAAGATACTTTTACTCAAGTAATGAACATCCGGATGTTCCCTGAGGAAGGAGCTTGGTACGTGGCTCCGAAATGCGTCGGATATTAAAAGCACAAGTTGATCCAGACATCCCCGTGTCCTGGTTTTTTCTTTCTTGGAGCAGCAGCGCGGACATAGAGGCACTTCGTCCAAGGAAACCTGCATAGCAGCCAATGACACAGAGGTATTCTTTGCCGCATGAGATGGTGCATTGTCATGCATGACAATGATTTTGCTCCTGCACATTTTTGCATTTTGTACCATGGAATAAAGTTCTCAGTCAGAAACTCTATATACTTTGCAGAGGTCATTTTCACACCTTCAGAAACCTTAAAGGGACCTACCATCTGTTTTCCCATGATTCCAACCCAAAACATGACTCCTCTACCTCCTTGCTGACATCGCAGCCTTGTTGGGACATGGTGGCATCCACCATCATCCACTATTCCATCCATCTGGACCATCCAGGGTTGCTCGGCACTCATCAGTAAACAAGACTGTTTGAAAATTAGTCTTCATGTATATCTGGGCCCACTGCAACCATTTATGCTTGTGAGCACTGGTTAGGGGTGGCCGAATAGTAGGTTTATGCACCACAGCAAGCTTTTGAAGGATCCTACACCTTGAGGTTCGAGGGACTCCAGAGGCACCAGCAGCTTCAAATATCTTTTTGTTTGTTTGTAAAGCCTTTTTAGCAGCTGCTCTCTTAATATGATGAACTTGCCTGGCAGAAACCTTCCTCATTCTGCCTTTATCTGCACGAACACATCTGTGCTCAGAATCAGCCACAAATCTCTTCACAGTACCATGATCACGCTTGAGTTTTTGTGCAATATCAAATGTTTTCATCCCTTGTCCAAGGCAGTGCACTATTTGTTTCTTTTCGGCAGCAGAGAGATCCTTTTTCTTTCCCATGTTACTTGAAAACTGTGGCCTGCTCAATATTGTGCAACACCCAGTTTTCCTTTTATTGGGCTCACCTGCCAAACTAATTATCACAGGTGTCTGAGATTTATTTCAGTGATCCAAAGAATGCTGAGATACAATACCATCAATGGGTTTAATTGAAAATAAGAAAAAAAAACTATGACACTTAAGACCAATTTGCATAATAATTTGAAACATGGTTTAAATAAGGTTTAATCTGACAGGAAGCATATTCTTGGATAAAAATGAAAGCCATCTACTTCAAATTAAGTAATATATGATAGTCAACACCATACATACAGCGTCACAGATAATTTGCATAATAAGTAATATTGTGAGTAAACCGTCTCTTAATAGTCTCTGAGCACTGAGATAAGTAGCTGAATCTATCAATGATCTCCTACTCCAAGTTGAGTCCGTATGGCTGAAGGGGGTGAAGTTGGTGAATCCAAAAGGATTCCCTTTTCTTCAATTGTGTCGCCGTATTGCCACAGCTTCTATTCACCAGGATGTGTTCAATTATTTGAAAACCTAGTTGTCGTGCAGAATGGTAATTGATAAAGTGAAAGGGAATGGGTAACCGAGATCGAGAACAGCGAATGGTGGACTTGTGCATATTGATGCGGTCTCGGAAATTCTGGGTGGTTTACACAACATATCTGAGATCGCAAGGACACTTGATCAAACAGACAACATGCGTAGTATTACAAGTATAGATTTCCTTCATGTTTATAGATTTTACCTGATTTTGGGTGTGTAAACAAGCTTCCCCTTGTAACATAGGAGCACTGCATGCATCCAAGACAGGGGTAAGTGCTTTGACGTTGTGAACTAAGAAATCTCTGTCTGGGTACACTCTTTGCAGAACAAATATCTGCTCTGATTAATTGTTCCTTTTTAGGTTTTTTGCTCTTTTATGTCAGAATAAAGGAGTATTTTGAAACTCTGGAATCTTGGGATAGGAATTACTAAGAATCGACCATTGTTTCTGTATTGTGTTCTGAACTAAGGTGTTAAATGGATGGTATGTACAGTGCTGTGCAAATTAATTGGGACAAAGCATTTTTTTAAGTAAAATCGTAAGTTGGGGTTACCAGTCAGTGATTCAAACCAGTTTTAACTGCTTTGAACAGGTGTGAGTGTACAACCTTGAGTAACAAAATGTGTTTTGACTGGTTTTAGTCAGAAAATAACAGCTAGCTGCCCCTCAGCTTCAGTTGAGAGCTTGTTTCTGTGAGGAGTGGTTTAGTGTACTTTTTCTCTCAGTGTGATTCGTGCCTGTAAGAATGGATGTTATTCCACGGAAGAGGTCTAGAATTATTACTCTTAATGAACATACAAGTCTGACTGTAAGAGAAATCACTTTCACTGTTGGTATTGGAAAATCTACTGTTTCAAGAATAATTCGCACACACAATGAAACTGGATCGTTTTCTCCAAAACGAAAAGGGAAATGTGGAAGAAAAAGAAATGACACCAAGAACTGATAAAACACTTCTCAGAAATAGTAAAATGAATGCAAGAAAAACAAGTAAAGACTTGCTTTGTCCTAATTAATTTGCACAGCTCTGTAGTAAGTCAATAATAATTAAACTAGCTAACAAAGGTGTCTTCACAGTAGTTATTATGGACTATATTTACTATGTTTCAGAGATAATGCAACAATTATCTGACCCCAATACCTATACGTCTTTTGCAAGGAATCCTAGATGCAGCATTGGCTTCTTGATCTCTGACAAGATAGTGTACTATTTGACACAAATCACGATAGATATCAGACAACCAGGTAGACTAATAGATTCAATATGATCTCTTCTGGCCATAACCTTAGACAGTATCCTCTCACATTGATCCCTTTTGATTCCCTCTTTTTTGAAGGACATTACTAACTTTTAACACTACAACGTGTACTACAAGAAATACCTAGTGAGTTACTTGTTAGTTACACTCGACGGTAACTCATTGTACACTAGAAATAATCATACAATAGGTCTGGAGGCTGTTGATTGGTTCTAGCATAAATTCTCCGATTTTCCAAATGACAAAATTACATTCTGTATTGATCTCCTAACCCTGGTTTTACACCATAACGTCTTCCTTTTCCAGGACCATTATTGCATGCAGCGTAGTAGGATCGCTATGGGATCTAATGTAGCGCCCCCTACACTAATATTTTCATGGCCAAGTTTGAGGATGACTTTGAGGATTACTTTGAAACAATACAGGCAACATGCGATCATATGGAAAAGGTACATTGACAACGTTTTCCTCATCTGGTGAGGGACTGAATTGGAACTGTCTCAATTCTTTGACACTCAACACTTTTGTCCCTAATCTGAATAACACTAACCATCAGCACAGGTCTCAAATAAATTTGGTGCAACTGGATCAGTGAGGGAGTTTGTCCACTGATTTGTATGTAAAACTCACTGACAAAAATAGTCTCCTACACTTCTCTAGTTGCCACCCAAGGCACTGCACCATTCACAGCATACTAGAATTGTGAGAAAAGTTTCAAATCTATCTACTCGCCTGCAAAGACACCATGAGATGTGTCAACATTTGTAGCATGTGGATACCCCCCGGCTAGCGTTACACCAAGACGAAATGAACAAAGGAGTCGGAGGCAATTCCCACAAATAGTCACACATGCAATCTACCATCCATTTAACACTTTAGTTCGGAATACAATTCAGAAGCATTGTCTTGGATGCATGCAGTTCTCTCATGTTATAAAAGGGAGCACATTCACACATCCAAGATCCAGTAAAATCTATAACATTAAAGGATTCTAAACTTGTGATACAACATATGTTGTCTATTTGATCAAGTGTCACTGTGGTCTTGGTTATGTTGTGGAAACCACCCAGCATATTTGGGACCGCATCAGTAAGCACAAGTCCACCATTCGCTGTTCTCAGACTCTGTTACCCATTCCCTATGACTTGATCAATAATCAACATTCTGTAGCACAACTATGTTTTCCAATAATTGAACACGTCCCTATCAATAGACTGGGAAGCAGTAGGGTGAAACATTTGAAGAAAAGGGAATCATTTTGGATTCACCAACTTCAGACCCTTGAGCAATACGCCTGCACAGCCAGTTCTTTTCCAGTTACTAGTATGCAAGCAGGTCTGGGGAACTAGCTATATTCCTTATGGAGAGGTATTTCCCTGCAGCCATAAGGAGACAGATAAGTTGATAAGGAGATTTAAAGCCGCAATGCTCCTCTGGGAAATATGCAAATTGTCACTTCAATGAAGAAGTGGATGAACTCTAGCGCCACCTTTAGGTAGCATTCCTCAAAGTCATTGTCAACTCTTTAACAAGCCTTTTAATATGACCAAGGATTTGTGCCAGATCAGAACCCCAAACTATAGATGCTGCGTTTCGGGGTAACTGCCCTTTATCAGTGTAGAATATCCCACACACTACACTGATGAAGGGTAGTTGCACCGAAACGCAGCATCTGTAGTTTGGGGTTCTGATCTGGCACAAATCCTTGGTCATGTTAAAAGGCTTGTTAAAGAGTTGACAATGACTTTGAGGAATGCTACCTAAAGGTGGCGCTAGAGTACATCCACTTCTTCATTGAAGTGACAATTTGCATAGTATGCAAGCAAGCACTTCTGGCTTTAAGTCCATAGACTAAGCTTCTGCATTCCACTTACATGGACTGGAAGAACGTCATACTTAGCACCGTCCCCTCCTACATTTAAAATGCCCCCGACAGTAAGTTTTCACATACACCGCATGGCATGCGCAGGACGCCACAAGCACTGAGGTATGCATATACTCCTACTCTTAGCACTTTTATTTGCTAGATCTTTTGACTAATTACACTGTGTGCAAAATTATTAGACAGATGAGTATTTTGATCACATGATACTTTTTATACATGTCCTACTCCAAGCTGTATAGGCTTGAGAGACAACTACCAATTAAGTAAATCAGGTGATGTGCATCTCTGTAATGAGGAGGGGTGTGGTCAGGGTGGATTGATTTAAATCACGCCGATTTAAATCATGATTTAAATCACGATTTAAATCAAAAGTTTTTTTTCTATTTAAATCGGATCGATTTAAATCATGATTTTAATCATGATTTAAATCACTGATTTAAATCAAAATGTGTTTTTTTTAATATAAATCACGATTAAAATGAGAAGTGAGAGCAGTGTGCATGTGCGCCCATAGTTACACGGACGAAACTAGGGGCAACGATCTAACGCCAGGGTGAGGGGGGGACCCCAAAGTAAGTAAAAATCTTTTTTGTTTTACTATATGGCAATAGGTAGGTGTTTAAAAGCAGCATGTCTTAATTGTATAAACTATTAATAGCCTCCACATTTTGTTCATACTGCCCCTTTAATTCCACACTTCTAGCTTGGTTTCAGTTTTGGTTTAGTTTCTTTTTCCCTGCATTCAGTTGACATGCCCAAACTTGTTGGATAGTCAGCAGTACTTGGCTCAGGCTGTAGTAACAATCAAACTTCATAAGTGATCTGTGTGAGCCATGGCAGCAGGTCGTAAGAGAGACCCTATTTGGGTTCATTTTGTTGAGATGCCAGCAGCAGATCTTGGAAAGAAAGGTGCAAGAGCAAAGTGCAAATACTGTCAAAAGGATATCCAAGGACTTGTTTGCCGTTTGAAATCACATTATGAAAACTGCAACCAGAAGGGAAATGAAGATGTTGATAGTGATACAACTAATGTCAATGAACCCCCACAATTTCTTATGCACCAGGAGCCTAGTACTAGTGGTAAGTCTGGCAATTTAATTTACAACCTATTTTTTTAACAGACATTTTACTGGGATGGTTAAAGTCTATGAAAAGAAAAATTTCTAGCACTGGTAGTTCTGGAGTATAGAATTTAAATTTATGTTAAGGCAATATTTCACAGAAAATTAACGCTAAAGGACATGTGCACCTTTATTTTTTTTTAAGGTGCACATGTGTCCCCCCCTCCCCCCCCCCCCCCCCCCCCGCAGCGCTCTTACCTCCGATCCCCGCAGCGCTGAGATCCGTGGCTTCGTTTTGACCGTCCGCCTCCCGTCCTCCGGTTGCGGCCTACTCGCAGTGATCCAGCGGCGTGACGTCAGCGGGCCGCACGCTCCATTGAAATGACTGACTGCATCGGCTTCATCCGCAGGAGTAGAGAGATTGTTTTCTTCATTTGGTTTTGTGCACACAACAGTCCGAAACCGCTTAGGAACTGCTAAAGCAGGACAACTGGTTTTCCTATTAAAAGTCCTAAATAAACAGTAGGCTTAAAGGACTGATGTATTCACTGAAGATGTTTGCTTACTTCAAACGTTAGAGATAGGCTATTGTTAAAAAGTACTTACTCTCTGTAGTTCAATTCTGAGTGTTTAATAGTGCAAATAAAAATTATTAGGTTCCATAATCAACTGTTTTAATATTTTTATTTGTGTAAAACAATTAGATTTGCAAAAAGACAAAGTTTTGCTTGTGTACAACTTGATTAAAAAATCTGATTTAAATCAAATGATTTAAATAAAAAAAATCTGATTTTTTTTGATGTTTTAAAAAAAAAATCAAGATTTTTATCCACCCTGGGTGTGGTGTAATGACATCAACACCCTATCTAAGGTGTGCTTAATTATTAGGCAAATGCCTTTCCTTAGGCAAAATGGGTACAAAGAGAGATTTGAAAGGCTCTGAAAAGTCCAAAATTGTGAGATGTCTTGCAGAGGGATGCAGAAGTCTTGAAATTGCCAAACTTTTGAAGCGTGATCACCGAACAATCAAGCGTTTCATGGCAAAAAGCCAACAGGGTCGCAAGAAGTGTGTTGGGTAAAAAAGACACAAAATAACTGCCCATTAATTAAGGAAAATCAAACGTGAAGCTGCCAAGATGCCATTTGCCACCAGTTTTGCCATATTTCAGAACTGCAACGTTACTGGAGTACAAAAAGCTTTAAGGGAACCAACCACCCCAAACTTTTAAAAATCTTGCCGACTGGGCGTTATCTAGCTGCCGGGGGGGTGGAGCGCTGCGCAATATGTACAACCTGGTCCGGTGCCGTCCATGCACTCCTGTCCGGTGCTGTCTCCCCGCTGCTCTCTCCGGTGCTGTGCCCGCTGGTGTCCTCCTGTCATGGTCTTCATGCTGTGCCCCAGGCCGGCAACATGATTATCGGTGCGGGCTCCGGGCAATGGGGAAGCTTCCTGCTTCCTCCTGCCCATCTCCGCCCAGGTCAGCCCTGCACCAATGAGAACACAGGGCCATTGTGTCATGTGATCGCCGCTGTGAGCCAATCACAGCGCAGGGGCGGTTACATGACCTCACTGGCCCTGCGTTCTCATTGGTGCAGGGCTCACCTGGGTGGGGATGGGCAGGAGGAAGCAGGAAGCTTCCCCATTGCCCGGAGCCCGCGCCAATAATCATGTTACCGGCCTGGGACACAGCATGGAGACCATGACAGGAGGACACCAGCAGGCACAGCACCGGACAGGAGTGCAGGGACGGCACCGGACCAGGTTGTACATATTGCGCAGCGCTCCATATTGCGCAGCTAGATAACGCCCAGTCGGCAAGATTTATAAAAGTTTATAAAGCTATATCTTAGCTTTTACAAATCCGTTTTTTTAGCAAAAACGATTGCCCCATATGTGTCTGCAGGGTGTAGGGACACATATTAACAGTCCGGGGGGAGGGTCATTTGGGGTGGTTGGTTACCTTTAACCCCTTCAGGACCCAGCCTATTTTGACCCTAAAGACCTTGGCCTTTTTTGCAATTCTGACCAGTGTCCCTTTATGAGGTTATAACTCGGGAACGCTTCAACCGATCCTAGCGATTCTGAGATTGTTTTTTCGTGACATATTGGGCTTAATGTTAGTATTAAATTTAGGTCGATAATTTTTGCGTTTATTTGTGAAAAAAATCAAAAATATGGCAAAGATTTAGAAAATTTAGAAATTTTCAAATTTTGAATTTTTCTTCTGGTAAACCAGAGAGTTATGTGACACAAGATAGTTATGAAATAATATTTCCCACATGTCTACTTTACATCAGCACAATTTTGGAAAAAAAAAAAAATTTTATTAGGAAGTTATAAGGGTTCAAAGTTCATGAGCAATTTTTCATTTTTCCACCAAAATTTACAAAACCATTTTTTTTAGTGACCACATCCCATTTGAAGTCCCTTTGAGGGGTGTACATGACAGAAAACACCAAAAGTGACACCATTCCAAAAACTGCACCCCTCAAGCTACTCAAAACTACATTCAAGAAGATTATTAACCCTTCAGGTGCTTCACAGGAACTAAGCAAACTGGAAACAAAAAAATGGATATTTTAATTTTTCTAACAAAAATGTTCTTTTAGCCTCAATTTTTTCATTTTCACATGGGCAACAATATAAAATGGATCCTAAAATTTGTTGGGCAATTTCTCCTGAGTATATCGATACCTCATATGTGATCATAAACCACGGTTTGGGCGCACGGCAGGGCTCTGAAGGGAAAGAGCGCAATTTGACTTTTGGAGCTAATTTTCCATTCAAAAAGTGAAATTGCGCTCCTTCACTTCTGAGCCCTGCCGTGCGTCAAAACAGTGGTTTATGACCACATATGAGGTATCGATGTACTCAGGAGAAATTGCCCAACAAATTTTAGGATGAATTTTATCCTGTTACCCATGTGAAAATGAAAGAATTGAGGATAAAAGAACATTTTTGTGAAAAAAAAAAGTACTTTTTCCATATTCACAGATCAATTTGTAAAGCATGTGGAGGTTCAATATGCTCACCACCCATCTAGATAAGTTCCCTGGGGGTCTAGTTTCCAAAATGGGGTCACTTGTGGGGGAGCTCCAAAGTTTAGGCACACAGGGGCTCTCCAAACGCGACATGGTGTCCGCTAACAATTTGAATGGAAAATCACCTCAAATTGTTAGCGGACACCATGTCGCATTTGGAGAGCCCCTGTGTGCCTAAACATTGGGGCTCCCCCACAAGTGACCCCATTTTGGAAACTAGACCCCCAGGGAACATATCTAGATGCATTGTGAGCACTTTGAATCCCCAGGTGCTTCACAAATTGAACCGTAAAAATTAAAAAGTACTTTTTTTTCCACAAATATTTTTTTTTTTTCATTTTTATGATTAATTTGTGAAGCACCTGGGGGTTCAATATGCTCACTACCCATCTAGATAAGTTCCCTTGGGGTCTAGTTTCCAAAATGGGGTCACTTGTGGGGGAGCTCCAAAGTTTAGGCACACAGGGCCTCACCAAACACGACATGGTGTCCGCTAACAATTTGAATGGAAAATCACCTCAAATTGTTAGCGGACACCATGTCGCATTTGGAGAGCCACTGTGTGCCTAAACATTGGGGCTCCCCCACAAGTGACCCCATTTTGGAAACTAGACCCCCCAGGGAACATATCTAGATGCATTGTGAGCACTTTGAATCCCCAGGTGCTTCACAAATTGAACCGTAAAAATTAAAAAGTACTTTTTTTTCCACAAATATTTTTTTTTTCATTTTTATGATTAATTTGTGAAGCACCTGGGGGTTCAATATGCTCACTACCCATCTAGATAAGTTCCCTTGGGGGTCTAGTTTCCAAAATGGGGTCACTTGTGGGGGAGCTCCAAAGTTTAGGCACACAGGGGCTCTCCAAACGCGACATGGTGTCCGCTAACAATTTGAATGGAAAATCACCTCAAATTGTTAGCGGACACCATGTCGCATTTGGAGAGCCCCTGTGTGCCTAAACATTGGGGCTCCCCCACAAGTGACCCCATTTTGGAAACTAGACCCCCCAGGGAACATATCTAGATGCAGTGTGAGCACTTTGAATCCCCAGGTGCTTCACAAATTGATCCGTAAAAATTAAAAAGTACTTTTTTTTCCACAAATATTTTTTTTTTCATTTTTATGGATTAATTTATGAAGAACCTGGGGGTTCAATATGCTCACTACCCATCTAGATACGTTCCTTGGGGGGTCTAGTTTCCAAAATGGGGTCACTTGTGGGGGAGCCCCAATGTTTAGGCACACAGGGGCTCTCCATACGCAACCTGGTGTTTGCCAACAATTGGAATTGTTAGCGGACACCAGGTCGCGTATGGAGAGCCCCTGTATGCCTAAACATTTGAGCTCCCCCACAAGTGACCCCATTTTGGAAACTAGACCCCCCAGGGAACATATCTAGATGCATAGTGAGCACTTTGAACCCCCAGGTGCTTCAAAAATTGATCCGTTCACATTAAAAAAGAAAATTTGTGTGAAAAAAAAAGTATTTTTACCTTATTATGGATCAGTTTGTGAAGCACCTGGGGATTCAAAGTGCTCACTATGCATCCAGATAGGTTCCTTGGGGGGTCTAGTTTCCAAAATGGGGTCACTTGTGGGGGAGCTCCAATGTTTCGGCACACAGGGGCTCTCCATACGCAACCTGGTGTTTGCCAAAAATTGGAATTGTTAGCGGACACCAGGTTGCGTATGGAGAGCCCCTGTGTGCCTAAACATTGGGGCTCCCCACAAGTGACCCCATTTTGGAAACTAGACCCCCCAGGGAACATATCTAGATGCACAGTGAGCACTTTGAACCCCCATGTGCTTCACAAATTAAGCCGTATAAATGAATAAAGAAACGTTTTGTGAAAAAACATACTAGTCTAGTAGTTGCAATTCGCAGCATAGGGGACCCAAAACATTTGGGTCTCTCCATGCTGAGGATTCCAGCCCCCTAGCTGCCTCGTCATACATGACAGGAACCAAAAATACAGCGAAACCTATTTTTTTTTTATTTCTATAATTATTTCTAGAAAAAAAATGACATAGGGCTCCGCCATATTTTTGGTCCAGCCAGGTACAACTTGGCAGCTACGGACTGCCACCAGCCCCTAGCTGCCTCGTCATACCTGGCTGGAACCAAAAATACAGCGAAGCCCATTTTTAAAAAAATTTCTAGAACTAATTCTAGAAAAAAAATTGCGTGGGGCTCCGCCATATTTTTGGTCCAGCCAGGTACAACTAGGCAGCTGGGGGCTGGAATCCTCAGCATAGAGAGGCCCAAGCGTTCTGGGCCCCCCATGCTGCGAATTGCAGCCCGCAGCCGCCCCAGAAAATGGCGCATTCATTGAAGCGCCATTTTCTGGCGCTGTACCCACGCTCTTCCAGTTGCCCTGGTGCCGGTGGCTAACTGGGTAATAAAGGGGTTAATGCCAGCTTTTTATTGGCAGCTGGCACTAAGCCCGAGATTCATAATATAGGGCCAATGTTAGACCCGCCATTAGGAATCTCTAGTAAGGTAAATAGTCAATAAATACACACAGAGAAAAATCTTTTTATTTGAAAAAAAAACACAGACACAATTCGGACTCCATCTTTATTATAAAAAGATCCGACGTAGTCCACAACGAAGGTCCCACGACGTTCGATTGTCTCCGACGTAGTCCACAACGAAGGTCCCACGACGCTCAATCACCTCTGCTACATCCAGAGACTGCAGCAAAGGAATCAAGTGTCCTCTTGTTGCAGTCTCTGGTGTCATAGTGATGATGCACTATATGGCAGATCATTGCCATAAAGTGCAGCATCACTGTGCAAACCCAAGTCTCAGAGATCACATGATCTCTGAGGCTTGGGTCAGGTGACTCGACGTTGCATTGAAGTGATCTGACAGCCCTGGCAGAGTGATCACATAATGGATCACTGCACCAGGGCGGTCAGATTACTTCACTGCAGCATGTTCCCCCTGCATCCACATAGTGGATCACTGCGCCTGATCCCCTTGCATGGGAATCGAGCTGTAGAAAGTGATCTGACAGCCTGGGCACAGTGATACTTATAGTGGATCACTTCGTCTAGGCTGTCAGATTGCTACTCTGCAGCCCGATGCCCCTGCATGAGGATCAAGATGCAGAAAGCGATCTGACAGCACGGGCGCAGTGTGGGCTGTCAGATTGCTACTCTGGAACCTGATCCCCCTGCATGGGGATTGAGCTGCAGAAAGCAATCTGCAGTGATCCACTGGATCACTGTGTCCGAGCTGTCAGATCACTTTCTGCAGCTCGATCCCCATGCAGGGGTATCCACCTGCATGCGGATTGAGCTGCAGAAAGCGATCTGACACCTTGGATGCAGTGATCCAGTAGATCACTGCACCTGAGCTGTCAGATGACTTTCTGCAGCTCGATCCCCATGCAAGGGTATCCCCCTGAATAGGGATCAAGCTGCAGAAAGCAATCTGACAGTTTGGGTGCAGTGATCTACTGGATCACTGCACCCAAACTGTCAGATTGCTTTCTGCAGCTTGATCCCTATTCAGGGGTATCCACCTGCATGCGGATTGAGCTGCAGAAAGCGATCTGACACCTTGGATGCAGTGATCCAGTAGATCACTGCACCTGAGCTGTCAGATGACTTTCTGCAGCTCGATCCCCATGCAAGGGTATCCCCCTGAATAGGGATCAAGCTGCAGAAAGCAATCTGACAGTTTGGGTGCAGTGATCTACTGGATCACTGCATCCAAACTGTCAGATTGCTTTCTGCAGCTCAATCCCCATGCAGGGGGATCCCCCTTGCAGGGGGATCCTCCCAAGGGGGATCAAGCTGCAGAGAATGGATCCCACAGGATGACAGGCACCGAAGGAGGAAGACTGCAGCAGCGGGGAGCAGAGCACCGGAGGAGGAAGACCCGGCTGGCGGAGAGCAGATCGCCGGAGGAGGAAGACCCGGCTGGCGGGGAGCAGAGCGCCGGAGGAGGAAGACCCGGCTGGCGGGGAGCAGAGAGCCGGAGGTGAGCGGAAGAGGCGGCAGGAGGAGGTGATCACGGGTCCGGTGAACACCTCCTCCTGCCGATCACCGGCGGTGGCAGAAGACGGGGGATGAGCGGTGGGGGGGCCGGAGACAATGGGGGACACGGCAGACAGGCAGGGGACAGGGCAGATGAGCTGGGGATAAGCTGGGGGTCCGGAGACAGAAGGGGACAGGGCAGATCAGTGGGGAACAGGGCAGATGAGCTGGGGGTCCGGAGACAGCGGGGGATGGGGCAGATCAGAGGGGGGGCCGGAAACAGCGGGGATTAGAGCAGATGAGCTGGGGGGGGGGCCGGAAAGAGGGGGACAGAGCAGAGATGATCTGGGGGAGGAACAGGAAGAGATAGGGGGGAACAGGAGGAGCCAGGCAGGGAAGCAAAAAGATGGAGACCGCAAAATCAATACAGTCGCGGTAATTGCGGTTTTCATTTTTAACCCCCCAATTACCGCGACTGTAGCCTCGGGGGGGTAAATCCACCCCCCCTGGGGTGTAGCACAGGTCCCCAGCTACCTGCAGCTCAAGTGAGAGGTCAGTGACACCTCTCACTAGAGCTGCAGGAGCGCGATTACACCAGGACGCAGCATATGCGTCCAAGGTCGGGAACGAACTTGTTTTGATGACGCATATGCTGCGTCCTGGGTCGGGAAGGGGTTAAGGTACCGTCACACAGGGACATATCTCCGGCGATATTGCCGGGGATCGCGGGAGCGCGCATCCCTGACAACATCGCCGGGGAGCTGTCACACTAAGCAACTTACCGGCGATGTCGCCGGCTAGTTGCCGCGGCTATCGCTCGCTGGGTTGCCGGGCAACCCAGCGAGCGATAACCCGCAATGTAGTAGATAGGCGGAATCGCCCGTTACATTGCGGATCGCCGCGTTACACAGGGCGATCAGGCAGAATCGCCTGAGCAACATCGCCAGGTTTCCCAACATGGTTGGGAAACCTGGCGATGTGACTCAGGCGATTCATCGCCTGATTATCGCCCTGTCACACGCGGCAATTCGCCGGCGATGTCGCCGCAACCTGGCCACGCCCCTCGGTTGCCGGCAACATCGCCGCCGATATGTCCCTGTGTGACGGTACCTTCAAGGTGTGCTATACTCAGAGACATGGAAAAAAACTCACCAAAATATTGCCCGGTAAATATCCATTGCACCTAGTAGCAGGCTGACAGCTCCTCTGAGAGGCAACACAGGTGTCTGACCATCATCCGGCCATGCTGTCAGAGAGGTGACTGGCGGCATCTATAGACACAAAGTTACCATAGGGCTCTGCCACCCAGGTACATTTGAGCAGCTTATTGGTCACGCCCTGCTATTAGATCAGGCGGGCTGCTCCGCACTGACTATATGCCTCACAAATGACAGACTCCCCCCTCCCCCCCCCCCCCAGAGGGCCCAGCCTCAAACTGCAGATAAAAAAAGATGCAATGAAACACTAAAAATGAATATGTGAGGTGTTAGTAGATATTTTGGGCCAACATACGTATGATTGTAACCCACCGTCAAGGGCCCTCACGCTTACGAGTCCTAACCATATGTTTGCTGCCATATGTTTGAGTAACACTTTGCTATACTCAGGGACATGGCCAAGGCAAGGAAGCCTGAAAAACGACCACCTTTGAACAAGAAACATAAAATTAAAAGTTAAGACTGGGCCAAGAAATATCTTAAAGGGAACCAACCACCTCAGATGACGACTATAAGCTGTTAATACATGTCCCTGCACCCTACCTACACCATTCCACCTATGTTTTTCTTAAGAATATTGATAAATGTAAACCGAAATATACACTTTATAAAATTACATGCCTGTGTACTTCTGGGCGTCTCCTTCTGGGTCAGTTACTAGAGGGCTGTGTCTCCAGCAGCATGACTGGCTTCTCTAGCCCTCCCTCTTACTTTGCAGGACTTCACATGAAGGGCGTGATGTTATCTATCAGTGGGCGGGCACGCAAGGCAGCTCCCGTCCCTTCATGTGATCCTGCAAAGTAAGAGGGAGGGCTAGAGAAGCCAGTCATGCTGCTGGAGACACAGCCCTCTAGTAACTGACCCAGAAGGAGACGCCCAGAAGTACACAGGCATGTAATTTTATAAAGTGTATATTTCGGTTTACATTTATCAATATTCTTAAGAAAAACATAGGTGGAATGGTGTAGGTAGGGTGCAGGGACATGTATTAACAGCTTATAGTCGTCATCTGAGGTGGTTGGTTCCCTTTAAAGGGAACCTGTCACCTAATCTATGGCCCCTAAACTATCACTACCTGCCCCACAGACCCTAACTAGCTCCCTAACCATCCCTGCCTGTCCTAATAGGGCTTTATAGAAGGTGAATAAACCACTTTATAAACTTACAGTTTCTGTGACAGTGGGGCGTTCCTGTGGGCTCTTGTCCGAAGGGCGGGTTCCCCAGAGCCGCGCTCCCCCCGCCTCGCTCCCTTCCTAACGCCCTAATGGGCGGCATTATCGATTTGAAGAGCGGGGAGCCCATTGGAATCATCCCGCCCCGCTCTTCATGACGCGCGGCCCGGAAATGACGATGAGAGCGCGTCATTTCCGTGCCGCGCATGCCCAGTGCAGCGGGTGAAGCCGATGCGAGTGCCGTCGTCGCTAGGCAACGATCGGCGTCTTCGGAAGGTGAGTATCGGCGGCCCCCCCACCCTCCCAAAACTGCACATATATATGTGTGTGTAATCCACATGTACATATGGATTACACACACACATATGTACATTCACTTTTATTAGGCACATTTCATATGTGCATCTATATATATATATATATATATATATATATATATATATATATATATATATATATATGCACATATATATAGTTAGATTGTGTGTGTGTATACGTGTGTGTGTGTGTGTGTGTTGCGTGCATGTGTGTGTATACATACTTGTGTGTGTGTGTGTGTGCATGTGTTTGTATACATACTTGTGTGTGTGTGTGCGTGCATGTGTGTGTATACATACACGTGTGTGTGTGTGTGTGTGTGGCGTGCATGTGTGTGTATACATACACGTGTGTGTGTGTGTGTGTGCATGTGTGTGTATACATACACGTGTGTGTGCGTGCGTGTATACATACTTGTCTGTGTGTGCATGTGTGTGTATACATACGTGTGTGTGTGTGCGTGCATGTGTGTGTATACATACTTGTGTGTGTGTGCATGTGTTTGTATACATACACGTGTGTGTGTGTGCGTGCATGTGTGTGTATACATACACGTGTGTGTGTGTGTGTGTGCGTGCATGTGTGTGTATACATACACGTGTGTGTGTGTGTGTGTGCATGTGTGTGTATACATACACGTGTGTGTGCGTGCGTGTATACATACTTGTCTGTGTGTGCATGTGTGTGTATACTTACGTGTGTGTGTGCATGTGTGTGTATACGTGTGTGTGTGTGTGTGCGTGCATGTGTGTGTATACATACACGTGTGTGTGTGTGTGTGCATGTGTGTGTATACATACACGTGTGTGTGCGTGCGTGTATACATACTTGTCTGTGTGTGCATGTGTGTATACTTACGTGTGTGTGTGCATGTGTTTGTATACATACACGTGTGTGTGTGTGCATGTGTGTGTATACGTGTGTGTGTGTGTGTGTGCGTGCATGTGTGTGTATACATACTTTGTGTGTGTGCATGTGTTTGTATACATACTTGTGTGTGTGTGTGCGTGCATGTGTGTGTATACATACGTGTGTGTGTGTGTGCGTGCATGTGTGTGTGTGTGCGTGCATGTGTGTGTATACATACGTGTGTGTGTGTGTGTGCGTGCATGTGTGTGTATACATACGTGTGTGTGTGTGTGTGTGCGTGCATGTGTGTGTATACATACGTGTGTGTGTGTGTGTGTGCGTGCATGTGTGTATACATACGTGTGTGTGCATGTGTTTGTATACATACACGTGTGTGTGTGCGTGCATGTGTGTGTATACATACTTGTGTGTGTGTGTGCATGTGTGTGTATACGTGTGTGTGTGTGTGTGTGTGCGTGCATGTGTGTGTATACATACACGTGTGTGTGTGTGTGCGTGCGTGTATACATACTTGTCTGTGTGTGCATGTGTGTGTATACATACGTGTGTGTGTGTGTGTGCGTGCATGTGTGTGTGTGTGCGTGCATGTGTGTGTATACATACGTGTGTGTGTGTGTGTGCGTGCAAGTGTGTGTATACATACGTGTGTGTGTGTATACATACACGTGTGTGTGTGTGTGTGTGCATGTGTATATATATTTTGTAGAGATAGAGAGACTGAGGGTGAGAGGGTCTGTGAGTTTTGTGTAACGCTGGGACCTGGGTGACGCAGTAAACTTCACCTGAGGTCAGAGTTAATCCTCGTCACTCTATCTGACCTCAGGTGATCTACACTGATGTCACCCTGTTC
Source organism: Allobates femoralis (assembly GCA_033576535.1). NCBI lineage: Eukaryota > Metazoa > Chordata > Amphibia > Anura > Aromobatidae > Allobates > Allobates femoralis. The sequence continues at coordinate 18,778 of JARQOC010000404.1, forward strand.
ACATCGGTAACAGAAAACTCACTCTATGTGGGTCACGCTGTGAAGTGGGAAGTTTCACATGAGGTCAGAGAAACACATTGCTTTATCCGACCTCAGGTGACACAGACCATGAATGCTTCACTGCACGAGCCTTCAAATATAATTGTTAGTGAATCTTCACTAACGGACGGACCTCTACCAGGATCCTGGATGGGTATGTGGGAGTAATAAAGATGGAGTCAAAATACGTGTTTGTGTTTTTTGTTGTAATAAAAAAATTTTTCTCGGTGTTGTGTCTTCTTTAATACTAAATAGAGATTCATAATGGCCGTGTCTAACATTGGCGCGACATTATAAATCTCGGGCTTAGTGCCAGCTGCTAAAAGAAAGGTGGCATTAACCCCTTATTACCCAGTCTGCCACCGCCACAGGGCAGCTGGAAGAGCTGGGTACAGCTCCAGAATATTGCGCTTCTATAAATGCGCAATTTTCTGGGGCGGCTGCGAGCTGCAATTCTCAGCGGGGGTGGCCCAGAACGCTTGGGCCTCCCTACGCTGGGGATTCCAGCCCTCAGCTGCCTAGTTGTACCTGGCTGGCAAAGAAAAATGCGGCGAAGCCCCACGCCGTTTTTTTTCTTGTCAGCCAGGTACACCTAGGTAGTTGGGGGTGGATGGCAGCTCCTAGCTGCCTAGTTGTACCTGGCTGGCAAAGAAAAATGTGGCGAAGCCCCACGCCGTTTTTTTTCTTGCCAGCCAGGTAGACCTAGACAGCAGTGGACTGCCATCCACCCCCTACTACCTAGGTGTACCTGGCTTGCATGAAAAAATGGCATCTGTCTTCACCACATTTTCTTTGCCAGCCATGTTACACGTCAGCTGGGGTGGGATGCAGCTCACAGCTGCCTAGTTGTACCTGGCTGGCAAATAAAAATGCGGCGAAGCCCCACGCCGTTTTTTTTTCTTGTCAGCCAGGTACACCTAGGTAGTTGGGGGTGAATGGCAGCTCCAGCAACCTAGTTGTACCTGGCTAGTAAAGGAAAAATGTCAGCAAAGCCCATGCCATTTTTTTTCTTGCCAGCCAATAACAACTAGTCAGCTGGGAGCTGCCATCCACCCCAAACTACCTAGGTGTACCTGGCTGGCAAGAAAAAAACGGCATGGGTCTTCGCCGCATTTTTCTTTGCCAGCCAGGTACAACTAGTCAGCTGGTGAGCAGCCATCCACCAGCTGACTAGTTGTACCTGGCTGGCAAAAAATGGGGAAGACCAGCCTTTTTTCTGCACGTAAAGGTAGTTGGGGATGAGCACACAGACTAGTTGTACTGCTGAAGAAAAAAGCATGCTTTTTTTTTTCCATGCCACAGTACACAGGTAGCTGAGCTCCTCCCCAAACGGTGTACCGGGTAAAAAAAAAACGGCTGGGGCTGCGCATTTTTTGCACCAGTACAACAGCACGTACTGCCACCACCCAGCTGACTATTGTCCTGCTGCAAGAAATGTGGACAAGCCATTTTCATGCAGCCGTACACCTAGAGTAGGGGGTGCAGCATGCTGCTGGTCACTGGTGCAAGAAAAAAACGGCGTGGGGCTTCGCCACATTTTTCTTTGCCAGCCAGGTACAACTAGGCAGCTAGGAGCTGCCATCCACCCCCAACTACCTAGGTGTACCTGGCTGACAAGAAAAAAAACGGCGTGGGGCTTCGCCGCATTTTTCTTTGCCAGCCAGGTACAACTAGGCAGCTGAGGGCTGGAATCCCCAGCGTAGGGAGGCCCAAGCGTTCTGGGCCACCCCCGCTGAGAATTGCAGCTCGCAGCCGCCCCAGAAAATTGCGCATTTATAGAAGCGCAATATTCTGGAGCTGTACCCAGCTCTTCCAGCTGCCCTGTGGCGGTGGCAGACTGGGTAATAAGGGGTTAATGCCACCTTTCTTTTAGCAGCTGGCACTAAGCCCGAGATTTATAATGTCGCGCCAATGTTAGACACGGCCATTATGAATCTCTATTTAGTATTAAAGAAGACACAACACCGAGAAAAATTTTTTTATTACAACAAAAAACACAAACACGTATTTTGACTCCATCTTTATTACTCCCACATACCCATCCAGGATCCTGGTAGAGGTCCGTCCGTTAGTGAAGATTCACTAACAATTATATTTGAAGGCTCGTGCAGTGAAGCATTCATGGTCTGTGTCACCTGAGGTCGGATAAAGCAATGTGTTTCTCTGACCTCATGTGAAACTTCCCACTTCACAGCGTGACCCACATAGAGTGAGTTTTCTGTTACCGATGTGAACAGGGTGACATCAGTGTAGATCACCTGAGGTCAGATAGAGTGACGAGGATTAACTCTGACCTCAGGTGAAGTTTACTGCGTCACCCAGGTCCCAGCGTTACACAAAACTCACAGACCCTCTCACCCTCAGTCTCTCTATCTCTACAAATATATATACACATGCACACACACACACACACACGTGTATGTATACACACACACATGCACACACACACGTATGTATACACACACTTGCACGCACACACACACACACACGTATGTATACACACACATGCACGCACACACACACACATGCACGCACACACACACACACACGTATGTATACACACACATGCACACACAGACAAGTATGTATACACGCACGCACACACACGTGTATGTATACACACACATGCACACACACACACACACACGTGTATGTATACACACACATGCACGCACACACACACACACACACACGTATACACACACATGCACACACACACACAAGTATGTATACACACACATGCACGCACACACACGTGTATGTATACAAACACATGCACACACACACACGTATGTATACACACATGCACGCACACACACACACACACGTATGTATACACACACATGCACGCACACACACACACACACACGTATGTATACACACACATGCACGCACACACACACACAAGTATGTATACAAACACATGCACACACACAAAGTATGTATACACACACATGCACGCACACACACACACACACGTATACACACACATGCACACACACACACGTGTATGTATACAAACACATGCACACACACACGTAAGTATACACACATGCACACACAGACAAGTATGTATACACGCACGCACACACACGTGTATGTATACACACACATGCACACACACACACACGTGTATGTATACACACACATGCACACACACACACACACACACGTATGTATACACACACATGCACGCACACACACACACATGCACGCACACACACACACACACGTATGTATACACACACATGCACACACAGACAAGTATGTATACACGCACGCACACACACGTGTATGTATACACACACATGCACACACACACACACGTGTATGTATACACACACATGCACGCACACACACACACACACACACGTTTAAAATACACACCAACTACACCACTGCCACACCCCGCACACACACAAGTATGTATACACACACATGCACGCACACACACACACAGTATGTATACAACACACATCACGCACACACACACACACGTAGTATACACACACATGCACGACACACACACACACGTATATACACACACATGCACACACACACGACAAGTAGTATACACACACATGCACACACACACGTAAGTATACACACATGCACACACAACAGATGTATACACACACATGCACCACAACTAACATACACACATAGTATACACACACACATCAACTATATATATATATATATATATATTATATATATATATAAAATTATAATATAAGATGCACATATGAAATGTGCCTAATAAAAGTGAATGTACATATGTGTGTGTGTAATCCATATGTACATGTGGATTACACACACATATATATGTGCAGTTTTGGGAGGGTGGGGGGGCCGCCGATACTCACCTTCCGAAGACGCCGATCGTTGCCTAGCGACGACGGCACTCGCATCGGCTTCACCCGCTGCACTGGGCATGCGCGGCACGGAAATGACGCGCTCTCATCGTCATTTCCGGGCCGCGCGTCATGAAGAGCGGGGCGGGATGATTCCAATGGGCTCCCCGCTCTTCAAATCGATAATGCCGCCCATTAGGGCGTTAGGAAGGGAGCGAGGCGGGGGGAGCGCGGCTCTGGGGAACCCGCCCTTCGGACAAGAGCCCACAGGAACGCCCCACTGTCACAGAAACTGTAAGTTTATAAAGTGGTTTATTCACCTTCTATAAAGCCCTATTAGGACAGGCAGGGATGGTTAGGGAGCTAGTTAGGGTCTGTAGGGGCAGGTAGTGATAGTTTAGGGGCCATAGATTAGGTGACAGGTTCCCTTTAAGACTGATTTTTTTCAAAGGTTTTATGGAGTGATGAAATGAGAGTGACTCTTGATGGGCCAGAGGCTGGATCAGTAAAGAGCAGAGAGCTCCATTCCGACTCCGATACCAGCAAGGTGGAGGTGGGGTACTGGTGTGGGGTACTGGTATGGGCTGGTATCATCAAAGATGAACTTGTGGGACCTTTTTAGGTTGAGGATGGAGTGAAGCTCAACTCCCAGACCTACTGCCAGTTTGTGGAAGACAACTTCTTCAAGCAGTGGTACAGGAAGAAGTCGGCATCGTTCAAGGAAAACATGATTTTCATGCAGGACAATGCTCCATCACATGCATCCAACTACTCCACAGCGTGGCTGGCCAGTAAAGGTCTAAAAGAAGAATAAATAATGACATGGCCCCCTTGTTCACCTGATCTGAACCCCCATAGAGAACCTGTGGTCCCTCCTAAAATGTGAGATCTACAGGGAGGGAAAACAGTACACCTCTCGGAATTGTCTGGGAGGCTGTGGTGGTTGCTGCACGCAATGTTGATCATAAACAGATCAAGCAACTGACAGAATCTATGGATGGAAGGCTGTTGAGTGTCATCATAAAGAAAGGTGGCTATATTGGTCACTAATTTTTTTGGATTTTGTTTTTTCATGTCAGAAATGTGTTTTTCTAAATTTTGTGCAGTTATATTGGTTTACCTGGTGAAAGTAAACAAGTGCGATGGGAATATATTTGGTTTTTATTAAGTTGCCTAATAATTCTGCACAGTAATAGTTACCTGCACAAACAGATATCCTCCTAAGATAGCCAAATCTAAAAAAAAAAAACACTCCAACTACCAAAAATATTAAGCTTTGATATTTGAGTCTTTTGGGTTGATTTAGAACATAGTTGTTGATCAATAATACAAATAATCCTCTACGATACAATTTGCCTAATAATTCTGCACACCGTGTAGTGTCTCATTATCTTACGGCTTTGTCCATATCCATTACCAAGCACTTACCTCATGTGTGCAGGTACTGCTTGTCTCATATCATTCCTCACATTAACCCTTTAGTGACGAAGAAATTTGTCATTTTTCATTTTCGTTTTTTTCGCTCCTCGGCTTCCAAGAACCATAATTTTTTTTATTTTTCTGTCGACACAGACATATGACGGCTTGTTTTTTGCGGGACGAGTTGTACTTTCAGATGCAATAATTTGTTTTACCATATAATGTACAGGGAAATTGCAAAAAAAGTGCAATTACACGTTTTTTTTGGGGTTTTTTAGTCGCCGTGTTCACTATATGGTAAAACCGACGTGACAGTGTGATGCCTCGGGTCAGTACGAGTTTGGAGATACCAAACATGTATACCTTTACTGGTATCTAGGTGGTGGAAAAAAATTCAAAAGCATGAAAAAAAAAAATATTGCACTTTTTGCGCCATGTTCTGCGACCCGTAGCGTCCTCATTGTTCGGGACCTGGGGCTGGGTGACAGCTTATTTTTTGCGTCTCGAGCTGACGTTTTTAATGATACCATATTTGGGTGGATGCGCTGTTTTGATCGCCCGTTATTGCATTTTTTAGCATTGTTGCAGCGACCAAAAAAACGTAATTTTGGCGTTTGAACCATTTTTTGCGCTACACGGTTTACGGCTCTCATTATTTGATTCTTTATATTGATCGGGCGATTCTGAACGCGGCGATACCAAATGTGTATTTTATTATTTTTTTTTTTTATTCTTTTATTGTGGATGGGAGAAAAGGGTGGTGATTTGAACTTTTATGTTTTTTTTTTTTTTTTTTTTTTTTTTTCATCTTTGTAAAAACTTTGTTTATTGATTCTTACTTTTACACAGCCCCTGTGAGAGGCATGCAGCTGCACAGTCCGATCGCTTCTGACACATACAGATGAGCTGTAGCTCCTCTGTATGTGTCAGATTCGCGGACCTGTTGTGGTTGGCAGGGGCTGCCAACCACAACCAGGAAATGCTCCGGGGTCAAGCCAGGACCCCGGCCTGTCACGTCAGCACGGGAGATCTCGCAAAGTTATCGCGTGATCTCCCCTGGAGCCCGGTAACTGCGCGCTGCACGCTCCTGCTCCCTTGGATCCCGCTCTCAGAGATTGATGGCGGGATCTAAGGGGTTAACAGCACCGATCGGATGGCGGGACCGATTGGTGCTGTTAGTCCGACATCTCAGCTAGTGAGATCAGCTGAGATGTGGGAGGTTTGAAGTGAGCTCCACGCCGGAGCTCACTTCAAACACCGGGTAACGACAGCCTGACATCTAGAGACGTACGGCTGTCGTTAAGGCGTTAATGATTACTTATTACTTCTTACTCACCACCTGGGTCCTTTTTATTACAGATATCTATAGTACATTACGATTACATATTAATTCTCATAGGATTGGGTATACCCCCATCACAATGGGTAAATATGGTTATTTGCCTTATGGTGTTTGGTATATAATTCATGATCAGTAAACAATTTGTGTACTTTACTGTATAGATGGGCTTTATAGCCTACCCTGATGAGGTTTCACATATAACTCTACACTTTGACAGTCCAGTGGAGACCCCAGGTACGCATTTTTATGAAACGTTTTGTTTTCCTTATATGTCATTCTTTACTGTTTCTACCCCTGTTATCTTTTGCACATATTCCTTGTCAGTGTTGTTCCTTTGAGCCCCCTGCAGTCCACCTTTTTACTATATACCATATACCTCGCTATATCCTTCTTTCTCTAATCCCCTCTTTCTATCTTGCCTCATTTCTCTCCTCCACCTGGCTATCTGTAGTGGATGGATGTAGTTGCACTGTCATGAATCCACTGTATTATTATTGTACATTACTCCCAAGGTCACCAGATTTACTAGTTACTCTTTTTTTTTTTTCACTTAACATCACTGATCCACACCCCATAGGTAACCACCTCCCCCTTACTTATTGCTACCTAAACCCTGATGCTCAGGATTTGTAATATATAATGTGATTTATGCTCATGCTTGCTGAATATAACTGAAATATTGTTTCTTTTTGTTTTCCTGTTCAATAAGCATATTGGTAAATGTAACTGATATATCAATAATCCTTTTGGTTATTACATTCTGCAGGTTGTCAGTAATTATTGATTTTTTTTTTTGTGCATATCTATTGTTAATAATTGACTCTTTGAAAGACTCTATGAGTCAAAATGTCAGTTATACAATTTATTCCATCTACGTTGAAAATCAGTGAAAACATTGAGTGATTAATAAACCAAACATCCAGAAGATCAAGTACATTAATTTTTCTTTTTTGTGTGCTGAATACTATGTGTAATACAAGGCTTTAATTTTTGATTTTCCAGTTTACTCGCAAAACCCCACGGTTTTGTGAAATTGTTATTCCCCCACTAAGTAAAATCAAGTATAGATTTCTTAAACAATCATAGCCTTTGTGGTTCTAACAATTTCTTCACCTTCTGTCCTTGGCTGCACTATGGTTTTGTTTGGACTTAAAGGGGTTGTCCGGGCTTATTTTTTATTTCATATTTATATCTAGGCTGCAAAATGTTGACAATCTGCAATATACATGTTGTCAACATTTTGCAGGGTTTCCTAGATATAACACATTTACTGATGGCAGAGAGTGTCCAGGGGGTGTGATTGTGCATACTGGTCGTTTACACCTACTCTAGCACAATCACACCCCCTCCCCTATACCTAGTATGGCCAGCCACCCCCAGGCCATACATGCCCGCCCCTTGCCCACTAAACACTATGTAATGAAACCACCCCCAGGGCTCCTACAGGCCGCCCCAGCCCCTAAATCACCACCCACCCTCTGCAAAACAGCGGTCCCCAGTGCACTGATACAAGGTGCCGAAACCGCTGCTGTGAAAGCGATTCCGACACACTGTGTCAGTGCAGCAGGGGACCCGCTGCATATGTGTGCTGCTCACCCGACATTGTCCTGTGCAGCCGTCCCGGTCCGCCTTGGTCCCGGTCCGCCTTGGTCCCGGTCCGCCCTGGTCCCGGTCATCTGCAGGCGGGCTCTCCACACTGCAGCCGGGCTCCACACTGCAGCCGTATCTGTGCTGTGTGTGTGGAGCGGTGCCCGGCGCCTGATCTCCCCAGACCTCCAGTACAATAGAGCGGGGGCTGTGGAGCGGTCCTCTCTAAACTGCTCCACCAGCTCTATTGTACTGGAGGTCTGGGGAGATCAGGCGCCGGGCACCGCTCCACACACACACAGCACAGATACGGCTGCAGTGTGGAGCCCGGCTGCAGTGTGGAGAGCCCGCCTGCAGATGACCGGGACCAGGGCGGACCGGGACCAGGGCGGACCGGGACCAAGGCGGACCGGGACGGCTGCACAGGACAATGTCGGGTGAGCAGCACACATATGCAGCGGGTCCCCTGCTGCACTGACACAGTATGCCGGAATCGCTTTCACAGCAGCGGTTTCGGCACCTTGTATCAGTGCACTGGGGACCGCTGTTTTGCAGAGGGTGGGTGGTGATTTAGGGGCTGGGGCGGCCTGTAGGAGCCCTGGGGGTGGTTTCATTACATAGTGTTTAGTGGGCAAGGGGCGGGCATGTATGGCCTGGGGGTGGCTGGCCATACTAGGTATAGGGGAGGGGGTGTGATTGTGCTAGAGTAGGTGTAAACGACCAGTATGCACAATCACACCCCCTGGACACTCTCTGCCATCAGTAAATGTGTTATATCTAGGAAACCCTGCAAAATGTTGACAACATGTATATTGCAGATTGTCAACATTTTGCAGCCTAGATATAAATATGAAATAAAAAATAAGCCCGGACAACCCCTTTAATATAGGCTGAATCCAGTGGTCCATGAAACACTACCTATGGACCATGATGGGTGGATTGACCACGGGTCTCCTGACAATCTCATGTATGCTGTTAAACTGAAATGAGGCACCCTTGGCACACTTAGTTTGAAAAGCGACAGATTACAATACACATCTGGTGTAAGTGCGATACTGTATGTCCCTCAGTGTATGTATGGCAGAATCTCATCCTAGATGCAATAATTTTAGGGGGAAAACTTAACAGATTCTGATGAAGCTCATCTCTTGTTTAAGGGGAACTTCTGGGAGATAAAAATTTTTTTAATACTGTCCCTGCCGTCTTGCAGGATGCAGAGCTGGGCACTACAGTTCTAAGATCAATATATTGCTTATAAATCGATAAAATCATATCTGCTCCTCAGCTCACACCCCTCCTTCAGGGGTCAGAGAATTTCAACCTCATGCATAAGCTGTGACATGATTTCTGTTGGGGGTGTGGGCCCTGGGGCTCCAGGATCATCCTACCTTCCAGCCCCCTCACGCTTTTTTTTATGGACCGTACTGTAGAGAAAGCACTAATGTAATCCGCACCCAAGAACACTGCAAATAAACACAGCATGTATGCTGAGAGGAATGCAGAAATAAAAATAGAAGAGCTGACAAACTGCAGATCTGAAAAAATGCTTTGTAGGTTCATATCTGCAAGGAAAAAATAATCATCATGTCTATGACATTTTAGGAATCTCAATCACTTTCCTGGTACTATGAAATGCAGCATTTTTTTCTGCTCCATAACTGCATGGATGAATTGCCACAAACTGAAAGGAAATATCCAGGATAACTCCTAAAAAAAGAAATTGTGCCTAAGCACCAACAGGCAGATAGCTGGCACCTACCGGCCTGTTGTGCTCGGCACCGATGACAGCCTAACAGAGCGGTCATAGAGCGCTCCTGACAGAGATTTTGGCGCTTTCGCTGACATCACGACTACAGAGGGGATGATTCCCTCCCCCTCGGTAGACGGATGCATATCCGACATCACAGTGATTGACAGCCGCTTCCCCAATCAGGGAGAGGGGAGTCCGCTGTGAATCAGTATGACGTCAGCTATGTGCCCACTTCCGCAGAGCAGAAAAGCCGCTCTGCTCTGTGTTTACTCTGCCATACTGCCCCCGGCAAGAGCGGTCTGTGAACTATCTGTGTCGGAGGTGAACAGCGGGGACTGGTGCTGGCAACAACAGGCAGGTAGGAGGCAGCTACCTGCCTATTAGTGTTTGGGCACTTCTTTTTATTTATTTTTTTAATAGTAAATATCACAGATTTCTCCTTTTTAAAGCTTGTTGACAAGCATACTTGTAGTGCACATTGCAATTTTTTACACATGGATCTGACGTGTCACATAGCCTAAAACTGCCTGGGTACAAGACCATAACACAAACAAAAAAGCAAAATACCTTCACATGGATTCATAAACAGAATAAACCATAATACTGTACATATTGCCATAATACTGTAGAGTGGGCGGGGGAAGCAGTGAATAACCATGAGGCTTAATGAACGGGCCCAGAACTAGTGTTTCAGGCGCGTGGTCCTCGGTAAGGATGAGTCTCCTGCTTTAATCGCCGTTGTGCTTCATTTTGCAGCCCCATAGCAACCATTTTTATAGCATTAAAGTTCAGTTCCCGATAGACTTAAATGGGGTTCAGATCAAGTCCAGTCCCGAACCCGATCCTTTTTTTTTTTTTCTCAAAGTTTGGCTGGATCCTCCGAACCTTGACATCTGCAGGTTCGCCCATCTCTGCCCATAGGTTTTAGTCTCCCTCTTTTTTTCCAATTACAGATTATTTTCTTCTGAATTTTTTTTTTTTTGAACCATCATTTTTATTGTTTCAAGAATATTAAAAATACAAACATAGCCACAGACGGAGAATAATATCATAAGTAGTTGACATTAGAGCAATTAATATCTGTGTACAGACAAAGTTCACTTTAAACAAAACTGTTGAGAAGGTAACGACATCTCAGAATCCCACCCCCCCCTTTCCCTAGATAACATCCTAGATTTGCTCAGGTCATTTCAACATTGCTTTAATTATAATGATTAAGTGCCACCATTAAATTGGACATTTCAATTTGCCTAAAGTACCCCTCAAGTCCTCCATAGCATACCACGCTGAGGACCTATGGGGTGTCATAAAGGCCGTGATTTCAGTATCGGTAAATTCACTCTCAATATATACTCTCCATTTATGGAAAAATTTTTGTGATAATTTGCTGGGGTTACTGAGTGTCTCTAGTGATTCGATTGCAAGAACATTTCTCAAAGAAGTCTTGATCTGAGTTAGATCAGGAGGAGGGTTAAGGTCAAGCCAGTGTTGAAGAAGAAGTCGTTTTGCTATAATTGCAATATAGTGAAATAGTACCTGTGGCTGATCATCCCTCCCCAAATCTCCATAATAGTGGAAGAGCCAAAGCATCGGGTTAAGCCTCTCCAATCCCCTGCATATCCCTTTCGCCCAGGTGTCGACTACCTTCCAATATCTCTGAGAAGCGGGACATGACCAGAGACCATGCTCCAGATCCGTCATAGGAGCTTTGCATTTAGGGCAGTTCACCCATCTTCCCAAATTGGCCTGGGTAGGTGGTATGTTAAAACCTTGTATGGTCCCATGGATGATCCTAAATTGGGAATCTCTCCATCTTTCATCATGGATGTGGCGTCTGACTGTCCCCCAGCCCTCTAAGATCTTTTGAGTAAGGTCAGGGTCAGTCAAGTGTTTCCTCCATTTAGTGAAAAGAGTCTTCCCTCTCGATGGTCTTAGAACCTGTTGGAGCCTAGCGTAGAGAGAGGAAATAGATACGTCACCTTCGCTTATAGCTAGCAAGTCAGACCAAAGGTTGTTCTCCACCTCCCCAGTAATATCTAGCAATCGAGAGAGAAGATGATAGTGTAACTGACGGTATTGTATGGCATGAAAGGAAGAGAGAGCATACGTGGACAGCACCTCTCCTTCTGTCATCCACCTCTTTTCTCCCACGTTCATAAGGTCTCCCAGTGTCCCGATACCTCTCTCCCTCCAGGTTTCAAAAAGAGAATTTTCACGCCCTAGTGGAAAGGCCGGACATCTCCAAGGGTTGAGTGATTTTGAGACTCTCCAAGACAATTTTAGTTTTCTCCTTATTCCCTTCCACGTCATAATCGTGTCTCTATAGATAACAGTATCTTTAAGAGACTTAGGTAAGCATGGTAGCGGTGAGTGTAGCAGAGCAGATAGGTCCCAGGGTCTAGCAAATTCTCCCTCCAGAGCTATATTGGAGAACTTATTAGTACCCCTAATCCAGTCAAGAACATTGCGTAAAATGCACGCTAAATTATATCCTCGAACATCCGGGAGTTGGAGACCTCCCTCCTGTTTTGACTGCATCAAGACACCAAAGGCCAACCTGGGTTTCTTCCTCCTCCATAGAAATTTCGAGAAGGCTTTGTTTAACTTAGTTATATCTGTATGCTTTAACAGCATGGGGATATTCTGGAGCGGATATAATAATCTCGCAAAACTAATCATCTTAAGCAGATGGCATCTCCCAGTCAGAGAGAGTGGCAGTCCCACCCATCCCGCCAATTCCTTTTCAATTTTTGAAAGGATCGGGGCAAAATTAAGTCTATAGGTCTGGCCAGGATATCTAGCCAGTTGGATTCCCAAGTATTTTATGCTATCTTTGGCCACTGGAAGATCACATAGGTGGGTGTAACGCGAGTATTTATTTCTCGGATTGATGAATAGAATCTCACATTTGCCCTTGTTTAGGCAAAAGCCTGAGTGTTTTCCCAATCTTTCAATATCTTCAAGGATGCGTGGGAGATCCCTTTCGGGATTTCGTACATAAAGGATAATGTCGTCAGTGAAAAGGGATAGCTTGACCTCTCTCGCCCCCACTTTGAATCCTTCATAGGTGTTATTATGCTCAAGGTATAAGGCTAGAGGTTCTATTGCTAAATTAAAGAGGAGTGGGGATAACGGGCATCCCTGCCTCGTTCCCTTCTGCAAGAGGAAGGAATCTGATAAGTACCCGGGTGTGCTAATGCAGGCCTTTGGTCTATGATACAGAGCCTGCAGATATTGTCTAAAAGGCCCCACAATTCCCACAGAGTCCAAGACCCTACCCAGCCATGACCACCGTACATTATCAAACGCTTTTTCTGCATCTAGGGTGATCACGGCTGGGTCCCCCCCCTCCAATCCTACTCTTTTCCCCATGACGTCAAGCAAGAGCATCGCTCTTCTAATATTAGTAGTTGTTGATCTTCCCTTAATAAATCCCGCTTGGTGAGGGGGTATCAAACTAGGCATTACCGTCGCCAGTCTATTGGCCATTATCTTTGAAAGAAGTTTAAGGTCTTGATTTATGAGTGAAATTGGTCTGAAACTCGCCGGATCCGTTGGTACCTTACCGAGTTTGGGGATAAGTTTAATATACGCTATATTCATTCTTTCCGGTATGGGGGCCCCCTGCAATATTGCATTAAACAGGTCACGTAAGATAGGAGAGACTTGTTCTTTTAAGGCTTTGAAAAATGCACCGTTATATCCATCAGGACCTGGCGCTTTGCCTGGATCTATATTTTTTATAGCATTGTCTATTTCCTCCACAGTGACAGGGCTGTTTAGAAATTGTTTGTCCTCTTCTGAGATACCTGGTAAACGAATTAGGTGCAGCCAGTCGGCCCCCTCAGGCATATCAGTGTCACTGTCCGAGTAAAGAGATGCATAAAATTTACCCAGTGCCTGGGTTACATCTTTCGGATTAGTCCAGGTGTTACCATGTTTGTCAATTATAGTGTGGATGTGGGAAGGAGGGTGTCTACCTCGTGATAAACGTGCCAATAATCGACCGGCTTTATCCCCAAATTTATGTAGATTAAGTTCTAATCTATTTTTATATAATCCTTCCCTCCTTCCTGCCCACATATCAAAATTTTTCTTGGCCTGTAACCAGGTCTCTCTATCAGGGTCTGCCATCGTACTTTTATAGCGAGAATACGAGTTCCTCACCTCAAGACTAGCCGCAACAAATTGTTCTTTTATCTTTTTCTTTATCCCCATGCTGTAAGCCATCACATGCCCTCTCATGACCGATTTCGCTGTTTCCCAAAACAAGCCCGGGTCTGAGCGATGGGCTTCATTGTCATTTGAGAAAAGCGTCCACCATTCCCTAAGGAGGGCTACGAAGTTTTCCTCTCTGGTAAATGTGTCAGGGAAACGCCACAAATAGTCGGTGCCCTTCTCATAGGCATCTTTAGTTTCCAACACCAGTGGGCTGTGGTCAGATATTACCATGTCTTCGATTCTAATTTCAATCACTCTTTGAAGTAAGTTGGGTGAGGTGAAAAACATGTCTATCCTCGACCAAGACCCATGTGGGTGGGAAAAATGCGTGAACTCCCTATCCAGGGGGTGTACTGTCCTCCACACATCACTCATATCAACATCTGCAAAGAGGGATTCTAGAAAGCTCGTTGATCCTACTTCCCCTGGGTTTCGAGCTGTCCTCGGTGGGGGCGTGGAGTATTTTCTATCTTCTTCTGTGCGTAATACCATATTAAAATCAACCCCTACTATTCTATTGTGACCAGTGTCAGTTAAAATTTCGGTTTGTATTTTTTGGAAGAAGGGCTTCTGTTTCTCGTTTGGAGCATATACATTGTAAATGGTGAAGACATCTTTTTGAATTTGTATGGTCATTCGGATCAGTCTGCCCTCGTCGTCAGCTTGTGTGGACAAGACTGTATGCGCCAGGGACCTGTGAATTAGTATTATAACTCCCGCTTTTTTCTCCACCGCCCCCGATCCATAGATGTCTCCCACCCATAGTTTCTTAAGACGGAAAAAGTCTTCAGAGGCCAGGTGGGTCTCCTGGAGCAGGGCAATGTCTGTATGCAATCGTTTGAGATGACGTAATACCATCATGCGCTTTGTTGGGGAGCGCAGACCCTTTACATTCTAGGAGACCCACCTAACCATCCGAACCCCCCCAGATTAGTATCAGTGAAGAGTAATTTAGCCCTAACCATCGGGGTTTTGCCCCCCATAACCCAAACCAAAATAAGGTGGCTATTATACACATTACGAAACGGAGCATAAATAACCTGTTAAGGATGTCTCTAGGTTGTTCCCCTCCCCCCCCATAACTTCCCCCCTACCCCAACCATCTCTCTACTTATCACCTGTCCTTGTTGTTGACTTCTCTTCTTCCCCTCAATATAACTCACGTACATACGTCTCGTGCCCCGCCACAGCATCCTACAATAAGTAGTTGTTAATACTTCATTTGGTTACCCCTATCTCTTCCCCTTGTTGGTAATAAAAATTGAGCATAGTAATAGTTCTCTCAACCCCTGCTCGTAAGATGTAGTCTCTAATAAAGGTTGCTATCAATCTTTTGTTGCAGGGTTTTCAAAGTATTGTAGGCATAATGAAAGTGCGTTAATGAATAACAAATGGAAACAGCAAGCAAATATACGTCACCATAACGCTGTGGTGTTATCTTCAACCTCAATAGGTGACGTTTCATTTCGCTCCCTCCCTTCCTACAAAAAAAAAAAAAAAAAAAAAAAAAGGGAGGGGGGGGAGGAATAAAGGGGGAAAGGGGGGAACCAGAGGGGAGGGAGGGGAGGGGGGGTGTAGGGGATAGGAAGAAGGGGGAAGGGAAGGGAAAATGAAGTAACACAACAGTAGGAGGAAGGGAGGGGAGTTCAGAGCCTCCAAGTCAGTAATGCAAATATTTCAAAGGTCCTCTTTTCTTTATCACAAGTTCAGAAGAAATCGACCCAGCTGCCTCATTTCTTTTTTTGCCAGCGCGAGCCTGTTTGTCTCTGTTGCCTAGGTGTCGCTCCACCTGAAGCGCCTCCGTTGTTCATGGTGTCTGAACGTAGCCTGTAGGATCTCACGGAGTCGCGGTCTTCATCCACTCCTGGTTCTGGATCAGGGTTAGACGATACACGTTGTAGATCAGTATTGACCGTCGGCGGTGTTACAGCTCCAGGCGAGCGAGAGTTGACCATAATCGCAGATAATGCTTTCCCTGGATCCGTAAAAGTCATTAGTGTACCCTCTCTGGACTTAAACCTTAAAGTAGCCGGGAAATTTAATTGGAAACGAACATTTCTCTTATGGAGTAGTGAGCAGGCTTCGCTGAAAGCTCTTCTTCGGCGCGAGACCTCTATTGAATAGTCGGCGAAGATCAAAGCTCTGTCCTCGTAGTGTTAAAGGATGTTTCCTAGCTTTGAAAGCCCTAAGGATCTCCTCTTTATCCCTGTGGTTCAGGAATTTAGCTATTGCGTGTCTCGGTTTAGTAGAGGGTCCAGAGTGAGAGGGGCTATCTCTAGTTGTGGGAGCAGCTTCCAAAGGATCTCTCGGGGTCCAATCCTATGGGTACGCTCCGTCTTGCATCTGTGCAGTAGCCCTAGTGCTTTGGGGAGGTCTACCTCAAAAATGTCCTCTAGCTGGTTTGGCAGAATTGATTCTGGTAGACCTACAATTTTGAGGTTATTCCTCCTCGCCCTGTTTTCAATATCTTCTAGTTTTGTAAAGGTATAGTCAGAGCGTTTTTTCAAAGCTAGCACTTGCTCCTCTAGTTCCTGTATTCTGTCTTCGGCAGCACCAACCCGTGCTTCTGCTTCTTTAAGCTTCTGGTCATGGGTCTCAAGTTTTTTGCTGAACTCTTTTGTAGTTGCAGCCACCATGTCAGCTATGGCTATTTTAAAATCCTCTGCCATGTGTTTGGCCAATTCTTTGGCCAGTGTTTTATAGTCCATGTAATGTGGGCCCTGTCTGCCTCCCGACTGCACAGCCTGGTCTTCTCTCCTCTCATCCCCTGCATGCTCATGGGCTCCGTGTCCCTTGGTCTGTGACTGGTGCTTCTGTAAGGGGGTCTCTTCCAGCACGGAGGTGTCTTCCGGGTCTCTCTCCTCCTCAGCATCGCGGGCGCCATTGCTATCAGCCGCGTGTGCGGGGGGAGGCCGGCAACTTTCTCCCTTGCGGGTGACGTACCGGTCCATCCTCGTTCCCGGGCGAAGGTTCGGTGTCCGGGGTGAGAGTCCTGGTGTGGCTATGGTCCAGGGGATCAAGGGGAGGCTGGATGAATCCGGATTGCCGCGGCGGGGCACGGAGCGCCGTTAGACGCGGCTGCTCATGAAGGCGCCGGAACCGGAAGTCTTTCTTCTGAATTTTCCATTAGTGGCAATGGACAACTAAAGGTCACTACTATCTAGCAAGTGTGCTTATAGTAACCCAGCCAAATAATACCTCCATTCATTCTATCTTTTGGAGCAGACTCTATTTATAATCTATACATTGATAAAGTCTTGCAGAAGTATGGCAACATTTAAATGATTTTTAAATGTTATTGCTCAACAGTGAAAAGACGGAAGCATCTTACAGAAGAGGATTGTCAGCTGCTGGCTCACAGTACAGAAAGTTTGTGCTCCCTCACCCAGCCCTTCAACCAATGGAGAAGCAGGGAAGATGTGCATAGAGGCTTGTATCCACGTGAAGGGGCCCAAAGACACTTCCGAGGTGGGCACTCTTCATGTATCTCGCCAACTCCATTTCTGAATGTAAAGATATATCTGTGCATGCATATGTTCCAACCACTTGTGTACGTTTTACATGTAGATGTGAGTTTTACCCATAGAATTATTAAGCTGGTCTATGTCAAGGGTCTAGTGTGCACCCAAAACTATGCAAAAGTTTAAGTGGAAGTGAATAAAAGGAAGAATGCTCTAAAAAATGTTATTGGCTTAATGAATATCATTTAATAAGATGGAAAGTGAATGAACAGAAATCAAATCAACATTTGACATCTCCCTTTGTCTTCAAATTGGCATAAATTCTTCTAGGTACACTGCTAAAGGTGAGGCTGTGGAAGACAGTGTAATGTCACAGATCATACACCATGGCAAGGCTGAGCACAGCAACAAGACACAAGGCAGTTATACTGCATCAGCAAAATTTGAAAGCTTATATATTGCAACCAATGAATAGGTTCCATTATGCCTGACAGATGCTGGTCCAGTGTTGAAACACATTACATGGACTACCTTATGTCATGCCTTTTTGTTATTTTTAACTTTTGTGTAACTTAAAATGCTCAATAAGGCTATGTGACCATGTTCAGGAATTGCAGCAAATACTAATGTGTTGGCAGAAAAATTCTGTGTAAAATATGTGCATTTTCTAAAAGCGTTTTTTGTTATGGATTTTTCCCTACTTATTAATATGGGTGAAATCTTCAGCAAAAACCCTGCAAGAATTTAATTGAATTCTGCAAATCAAAAATAATCTACATGTGCATGAGACTTCAGGAATCTCACTTGCTGGTACTTGTAAATCCTTGAGGATTTGTGATAAAATGTTTTTGGAAAAAAACATGATAAAAACTAAACTTGTGCACATACCATTAGTCAACATCTCGTTGGATACACTTTTCATTCTATCTGGACTTCCTCTATTAACAGCGCCCAAGGCTCAGTACTTTCAGCCAGATTTTATCTTAAGACTTAAAAGGAGAATGGGGTTCAAGATGTGCTGTTAAAGCTCTTTGAAGAAGCAGCAAGAAATGGGCAACATTGGAGACTGTAGACACTGTGGTCTGCCAAGGAAACAATACAGCAGATAAGACACATTATGCTTACTTCCCTTGGAAATCAGAAGATGTTCAGTAGTGCCATCAGGTCAGATCTGGCAATAACCAGTGAGACACAGTTGCATCAATCTACTTTTTGGAGAAATCTTACAAGAAGTAGTCGTCATGGAGGAATTGCAGCCAAGTAATAATATCTTCAACATGGAAACAAGGTCAAGTGAGACAACTATGCATATAAAGAAACCCAGGGTGCAGAAAAATGGCAGGAGGTTCTCTAAAGGAATCAAGGTAATTTGGTGGCTGGAGAGCAGTACAATGAGGGTCTGCAGGCAACAGTGAAGCTTGGTGGAAATTCCCTGCAACTTTGAGACTGCATTTCAGCAAATGGACTTATGGATTCAGACATGATTAATGGTGTTCTCAATACTGACAAATACAGGCAGATAATTTTCCATCACGCATTGCCACCAGGGAGGTATCTGATTGGCTCCAAATCTTTCCGCAGCAGGACAGTGACCCCCAAACATACGGCCTATGTATTTAAAGAGGCTTTCCACTACCAGTTTAACCTTATTTCATAATTTGTTTTCTGATATACTTCTATTACCTGCCCTGCTTCGGTAAGCTCATGTCTGTGCGGGTCATGTAATCTTCTGTTGTGATGCAGCCACTGCTATTTGCAATCTGGGGAAAAGATTTGGACTAAGTGAACATTGCACGTCACTGGTGGGGGCGGGGCTGCCTCATTGAGTGACAGCAGCCCCCGAGCATGCATGCTCAGATCAGACGTCAGCCTCCTCCTCTACCGGGATCCTGTTGATGCTTTGGATCACCCTCCCATCAGATGCGATGTGCTGCTTATAATTGGCATATTATGGCTTGTCAGCTGAAGGGATGGCATTTCAAACCATTTACAGAGTCCGTGCCCCCCCAATGACGTGCACTACTCTGTCAGAAATAACAGTAGCTTCATCCTACCCACACAGAGGTGAGCTTACAAAAGCAGAGCAAGTACTAAAGTGTGACGACATGGACTCTTTTAACTCTTTTAATGTATAACATAGGATGGTTTCTTATGTAGCCAGACAATATTTGTATTTTGTTTGCTACCTTGTGATAAGCCACTCATTGTTCTACAAGACTTGGAGCCTGCTAGTGTTTAACATTTGTAATATAATTATCTCACCCCTTTGTCAGAGAAGGTCAGAGGCTCAGAGATCTTAATTATGCTAACCTTCCATTGTATTACTATGTATACTGCTAGATTCTATGTAAATTGGCTGTCTTTGAGTCTCCTCTTCTAGGAATGCAATACTACTAGAGATATTATGTATGCTGCTTCAAATCTAGCCAATGAGAGCACAGCCTTAGTAAACCAATCGTGAAGTTCCCAATGTTTGAATTGAGTGGTCAGGGGGTATATAAGCAGACCTGTTCATTAACCAGAGTGATTGCGTTTTGTGGCCTCAGTCTAGGGATTGCAGTCCCGACTAGAGGTGTACGAGACTTGATACATGCTGCTAATCTAGGATCTACAGATCCAACTGGTAGGCCATAATCCCAGGCCTAGGCACTTCGGTGCCAACCAAGTGGATCAGAACCTGGATTATATCACCACATGGACTTCAGCATCGAATGTTAGGATTCAGCTGGGATATCAAAGGCTACATAAGAAAGCAACACAGGTTGAGACAATTCAGTTACTTGACTACAGACTTTGCTGTGCTAGCTCAGCTTCCTAAATCTGGAATTCCTATCTTGGTGGGTGCCTGCCAAAAGCAGGGTGCTGCTGGTTTGGAGTAAGTAGCCTTGGAAGCTCTGAGGCACAAATATTCTAATCCCTGGTGAGCCAGTGGAAGGGTGAGACTGCTGCCTATTACATTCTGTGTTTTGCTGGTTATGTGTTATATGCTGTTAACTATTGGGTATCCAATAAAGCCTTTTAAGATATTGTGGTTCCCTCACCCTGTGTTGTCTGAGTAGTGTTCTGCCCACGGGTAAGGAGCTCGGGCGTTCAGTTGGGATGAGCCTTAACCCATGTTGTCTTTCAAAAGGCGGGTGGGCCAGCAGACGAGAGCACCCACTGACTCCCCGTGTCTCCATATAAAGTATATTAGAAAATGTATTAGTACGAAGAGTTTGGACATGTGAAAGGGGGTTATATTCGTAGTGGCAAACCTCATTAAGAACTATTCTCAGTATGAAGAGCAAGGAGTCCTGGTAGTAATGATATGGCCACCACAGAGCCCTGGTCTCCGCATCATTGAGTCTGTTAGGTTTACTTGACACAGAAGGATTTTCTTGAATCTCCATCCATAGATGTGGTTACTTCTGCGAGATGGTTGGAAAAACTTCACTGTCGAGTTCCTTTATAAACTGTGCCTAGTAGAAGTGAAGCTGATTAGAAAGCAAAGGGTGATCACACCAAATATTGGTTTAATTTAGATTTCTATTTTGTTCATTTGCTTTGCATTTTATTTGCTGACAAATAATCTTTTCACACTTCTATTTTTTTTTTTTAAACCTTGAAAGCATTCTTAGGCTGCGTTCACACATTGTGTATTGTGCGCTTTTTTACGCACGCTTTTCAAAATACGCAATGTGTTTTGTGTCTGCCAGCAAAGTGAAAGGGAAATTCACTTTGACGTGCAGACAGTGCGTAAAAATATGCAGTGCTTTTTATGTCAGAAAGCGCAGTTGCGTATAGAATTGAGATGCCAATTCTTTACACAGGAGCTCCTGTCTTTTCTCCCTCTGACGTCACAGAGGGGAGGAAGAATCCTGCTTCCTCCTCCCCTCTGAGACGTGTGACCGCCCCATTAAATTTCGCAGTGTATTAATATACAGATATAATATGATATAAAGATAAAAGATGGTAAACATAGCAAGCTTTCGGGACACTAAGGCTCCTTGAATCCATGGAGCTGTACATGAGAAGGGGTACATACAAACAGGTTAAAAATACAATGCATAAACTAACAGTGACAGATTGTTACAGAGGGGAGAGAGGACCCTGCCCTTGCGGGCTTCCATTCTCCTGGGCAGTGGGAAGGGGAACAGTAGGTTGGGTCTGTCAGATGGTGGTGGAGCGCTGGGTCCAATGGTGGTGAAGCGCCATGGTCAGTGGTGGTGAGGAGGTGCCGTGGTCATTGTAGGCTGTTCTGAAGAGATGAGCTTTCAGGTTCCGCTTGAAGGTTCTGAGTGTAGGGGACAATCAGATGTTTTGAGGTGCAGAATTCCAGAGGATGTGGACTGCTCGGGTGAAGTCTTGCAGGCGGTTAGATGAGGAACGTACAAGTGTGGAGGAAAGGAGGAGGTCTTGGGAGGATCGAAGATTACGAGTTGGATGATATTGGGAGATAAGTTCAGAGATATATAAGGGGGACAGATTGTGGATGGCTTTGTAAGTCAGTTAGTAGTTTGAATTCGAATATGCTGGGGAATTTGGAGGCAATGGAGGGATTTGCAGAGGGTAGGAGTGGAGGAGCAGCGAGGAGAGAGGTGGATTAGTCTGGCAGCAGAGTTGAGGACAGATTGGAGAGATGTAAGAGCGTTAGCAGGGAGGCCCAAGAAGAGGTTGCAGTAGTCAAGACAGGAGATGATGAGGGCATGCACTAGTAGTTTAGTAGATTGATTGTTGAGGAAGGGACGGATTCTGTAAATATTTTTGAGTTGGAGGCGGCGAGAGCTTGAATGTGTGGTGTGAAGGATAAGGCAAAGTCAAGGATCACTCCGAGGCAGCGGACTTTGTTGTACTGTGGACAGATCCTCTCACCTGAGCTGTGCATCTCTACAGCACCTCCAGAGTTACCACAGGCTTCTTGGCTGCTTCTCTAATTAGCGCTCTCCTCGCTTGGGACAGCCATGCCTTGGTAGGTTTGCAGTTGTGCCATATTTCAGTTTCTAGATGAGGAATAGAACATCGAACCATGAAGATATTCAGAGCTTGGACTATTTTGTTATGTTAACCCTGTTTTTTTTTTTTTTTTTTTTTTTTTTTTTTTTTTTTTGGATCCAATAATTTTTTATTGTTAAAGGTACAAAAACAAGTTACAACTGTGGTTACACATATGTAAAACCAGTTGAAGAAATAAGGGCTGCAGTCTTGTGAAGTCCTGAGTCCATATGTATATGAATATTCATGCCTTATGTGGGGCAGCGCCTGGATTGCAAGTCAGGAAACACGTAGAGCCCGGTAGTGGTTCAAACAGGACCCGGTGTTTATTGCTGGTACACACAGCGATGGCACAGTCAGCCGGAATCCGGGTCGCAGCCGGGTACACAAGACACAGTTCATATAACGTACCCCGGGTCATCCAGGCCAAAGGCCTCCGTTATAGGTCACGCCGAGCTCCCAGCCCTCCGGGGCTAGGCCGTGTTAATCTAGCACACGGTCCTCTGGAACTCTAGACCTCTCCTGTGTATCTCTCTGCTGCTCCTGCAGCTAAGGCACAATTCTGTGTACAGGGAACCCCGCCCTGCCTCCTGACCAGGCTTTTAACTCCGTGTCTACTTCCGGGACCTTGCAAGACCCGGAGCGGAGGGAGCGGACCGTCCATTTCTCTCACACCCTATACTGGGCTCAATACGTGACAGTGCGCATTCTGGGGAGACATAGCGCCCCTCGCATATGATCCCCCGCACTGTCTCACACACCCCCCCCCTCGGTTCAAACTTGTGGGGATGAACCCCAGCCATCAAACAGGGTGCCCGGGACAGGGCATCCGCATTACCCTGCAACTTGCCAGCCCGATGCTCCACCGTAAAATTGAAGTTTTGGAGGGACAGGAACCACCGGGTAACCCGAGCGTTCCGTTCCTTGGCATTTCGCATCCAGACCAAGGGAGCGTGATCCGTAACCAACCGGAACTGTCGCCCGAGCAAATAATAACGTAGGGACTCCAAGGCCCATTTAACGGCCAAGCACTCCTTCTCCACTACGCTATAATTCTTTTCCGCCGGGGACAATTTCCGGCTCAAGTATGTGACCGGATGCTCAATTCCGTCCACTTCCTGCGACAGCACAGCCCCCAGCCCCACCTCCGAGGCGTCTGTTTTACAACGAAGGCGCGTTTGAAGTCAGGACTGATGAGGACGGGCTGTCCGCACAAGGCCGACTTCATGGACTGAAAGGCTACCTCTGCTTGGGGAGTCCAACGCACCAACGCCGTTTTCTTCCCTTTTAACAGGTCGGACAGGGCCGCCGTTCGCCCAGCAAAGTTGGGTATGAAGCGTCGGTAGTACCCGACTATGCCGAGGAACGCCCTCACCTGTTTGGTAGACACCGGTCGGGGCCAATTTTGAATGGCCTCGATTTTGTTTATTTGGGGTTTGATAACCCCTCGCCCAATCACATACCCCAGGTACCGGGCCTCCTCGAGCCCCATGGCACATTTTTTTGGATTTGCCGTCAGGCCCGCTGTCCTGAGGGAATCCACCACGGCCTGAACCTGGGATAAGTGGGTATGCCAATCCGGACTAAAGATGATAATGTCATCTAGATAGGCGGACGCGTACTTCCGATGAGGTTCTAACACTATGTCCATGAGCCGCTGGAATGTGGCCGGGGCTCCATGCAACCCAAACGGCAACACGACGTAGTGATAGAGACCTTCCGGAGTAACAAAGGCGGTTTTTTTCCTTGGCCGCCTTTGTTAGCGGCACCTGCCAGTAACCTTTTGTCAGATCGAGCGTTGTGAAGTACTGGGCTTGCCCCAGTCTTTCAATCAGCTCGTCCACCCGGGGCATGGGATATAAATCAAACTTGGACACCTCATTCAGCTTCCGGAAATCGTTGCAGAAACGCAACGATCCGTCCGGCTTTGGAATGAGCACGATGGGACTAGCCCATTCGCTCCGGGATTCTTCTATCACCCCTAGCTTAAGCATGTGTTTAACCTCGGCCGCAATGGCTTGCCGTCTGGCCTCGGGTACCCGGTACGGTTTCACTCGCACTTTTACCCGGGGCTCAGTGACAATGTCATGCTGAATGACCGAAGTGCGCCCGGGCAGGTCAGAGAACACATCGGGATTCTGCTGTACCAACTTTCGAGCCTCCCGTCGTTGGGCCTTAGTGAGGGTGTCGCTTATTCGTACCCCTTCGGCATCCCTTGGGGCCGAAGGGGAAAGGTCCCCGGGTACATCGGATGCCTCCGTGATCAGGCACTCCCGGTCTTTCCACGCTTTAAGCAAATTCACGTGGTATAGCTGCACGGGTTTCCTTTTCCCGGGCTGGTATACCTTGTAATTGACCTCCCCTACTTTTTCCCGGATTTCATAGGGCCCTTGCCATTTGGCCAATAATTTGCTTTCTGTGGTGGGCACTAAGACCAATACCCGGTCCCCCACCTCAAAGGTCCTAACGGTGGCCCGTGTATTATACCTGCGGCTTTGAGCCCCTTGGGCATCCATGAGGTGCTCTTTTACAATCGGCCGGACCGCTGTGATCCGGTCCTGCATTTTCGCCACGTGGTCGATCACGCTCCTATAGGGAGTGGGTTCCTGTTCCCACGTCTCTTTGGCAACATCCAATAGCCCTCTAGGATGCCGGCCGTACAACAGTTCAAAGGGGGAAAACCCCGTAGACGACTGTGGTACCTCCCGGATGGCGAACATTAGATAGGGCAATAACATGTCCCAATCCTTTCCGTCCCTTGCTACCACTTTTTTTAGCATGGACTTCAGGGTTTTGTTAAACCGCTCAACTAACCCGTCTGTCTGGGGATGGTACACCGAGGTGCGCAGCTGTTTTATGTTGAGCAATTTACACAGTTCCCGGGTCACTTTGGACATAAAAGGAGTCCCCTGATCTGTGAGGATTTCCTTAGGTAGTCCTAGGCGACAGAACATGGCAAACAGCTCCCGGGCAATCAGTTTCGCCGTGGGGTGCCGTAACGGAATCGCCTCCGGGTACCGGGTGGCGTAGTCGACAACCACGAGTATGTGTTGGTGGCCTCGGGCTGATTTCACTATAGGCCCCACCAAATCCATTGCGATCCGTTCAAAAGGTTCCTCTATAACTGGTAGAGGTACCAATGGACTACGGAAGGTGGCAATGGGTGTGGTCAGCTGACATTCCGGGCAAGAGTCACAGTACCTCTGGACATCCGCATACACGCCCGGCCAGAAGAACCTCCGCAAGATGCGTTCTTGCGTTTTTTTAGCCCCAAGGTGGCCCCCTAGCAGGTGGGAGTGGGCCATCTCTAGGACCGCCCGGCGGTGTGGCTGCGGTACTACCAGTTGGTCCACGACCTCATCCCGGATTTTGTCCACCCTATAGAGTAACTCTTGGTTAAGCACCATGCGTGGAAATACGTTCTCTGCCCCCGGATGCTGAGCTACCCCGTTTATTTCAGTTACCCTTTCTCGGGCCCGGGTCAGTGTGGGATCCTGTAGCTGGGCTGTCCCAAACGCTCCCCGGGATACTTCCAACTCTGGAAGCGGTGGGGTCTCCTCGACCTCCCCTGCCAATACGTCTAGCGGGAACCTATCGGGGTGACACTCTAGCCCTATGTTGGCGACCCCTACGGCAGGTGTCCCGGTCTCAGGGTCGTCGGGCTCAGCACCCGGATTCCCTGGCCTCAGAGAAGGGTTACTCCTCCTTCCCCATAAGGACCAAAACAACGGTAAGTCTCTTCCCAGCACAGTCCCGTAGGGTAGAGATTTTACCACTCCGACCACGTGAGTCACCTCTCCACAGGGAGTGGATAGAGTTACTTCCGTGGTCGGATACTCGCGTAGGTCCCCGTGAATACACCGGACCCCTACCAATCCCCCAGTGAGTTGCAACCCGGGGATTAAGGACGCACGAACCAGCGTCACCAAACTGCCAGAGTCCAAGAGAGCTTCTGCTCTGTGTCCATTTACGAGCACCGGGCACAGATGTGGTGCCGTTAGGGAAACCACTCCCTCTGCGGTGAACACGGGGCTGGCATACATCGAGAGCCGGCGTGTGAACCCGCAGTCCATGGGTTCCACTGTTAGTGGGCAGTAGGCAGCCACATGTCCCGGTCCTTTGCACCGCCAGCACCACGTAGCGGTGGCAGCGCCGGGTCGGAAGCTCCTTCTCGGGGAGCCTGGTTTCCTGCCAGCCCCATTCTGGGGTATCCTCTCAGCGGGTACGTTTTTAGGAGAGTCCCCTGTAGATGAACGAATACCTCTACCCGGTTCCGGAGGCCGGCGTAACTGCCGCAGTGGGGCAGAGTCCCGTATGAACTCCTCGGTAGCGGTATATCGCTCTATCAAGCTAACCACCTGGTCCAAGGTACCCGGGTCCCCTTGCCCCACCCAACGCTGTATCGCAACCGGCAGAGTCCAAACCAGCCGGTCGACCACCACCCTTTCCACCATCTGTCCCGGAGTTAAGCTCTCAGGCTGGAGCCACGGTTTCACCAACTGCAATAAGTCATACGCCTGGGAGCGAGCCGGCTTGGACTCCACATAGGACCAGGAAAACACCCGTTGGGCTCGGACATAAGTATTGACCCCCAGTCTCGCAAGGATCTCACCTCTGAGTTTGGCGTAGTCCTGGGCATCCTCCCAACTGAGGTCGGTGTAGGCCTTCTGGGCGTCGCCGATCAAGAATGGCGCGACGACTTCAGCCCACTGAGCCGGCGGGAGGCCTTCTCGCTCTGCAGTGCGCTCGTAGACGGTGAGGAAGGCTTCTACGTCGTCTTCCGGACTCAGCTTCCGCAGGGCCGACCGGACCCGGTCCCGGGCCTCACGCCGCTCCGGGGGAGGTGCTGTTGGCGGGTCTCGTAAGATCGCAATTTGCTGCAGGAGCAGTTCATTTGTTTTCTGCTGTTGCTCCTGCTGTCGGAGCTGCTGCTCCTGCTGTTCTTGTTGCCGCTGCTGGGTAAGTACCAGCTGCCTTAGGATTTCCTCCATATCAGCGGCAGGCCTGAACTGTAGCGTGGCTGGCTTAAGTATGGACATACAGGGCCGGGCACCCCGCAAGAGTGGCGGCTATTCTGACGGCTGCTCCTCTCACTTCAGGCGCCGCTCATTGGCCTCATGAAACAGTCACTTTCACCGGGCCGGCCTGCTTGCCCGCATTCTCCACCATATGTGGGGCAGCGCCTGGATTGCAAGTCAGGAAACACGTAGAGCCCGGTAGTGGTTCAAACAGGACCCGGTGTTTATTGCTGGTACACACAGCGATGGCACAGTCAGCCGGAATCCGGGTCGCAGCCGGGTACACAAGACACAGTTCATATAACGTACCCCGGGTCATCCAGGCCAAAGGCCTCCGTTATAGGTCACGCCGAGCTCCCAGCCCTCCGGGGCTAGGCCGTGTTAATCTAGCACACGGTCCTCTGGAACTCTAGACCTCTCCTGTGTATCTCTCTGCTGCTCCTGCAGCTAAGGCACAATTCTGTGTACAGGGAACCCCGCCCTGCCTCCTGACCAGGCTTTTAACTCCGTGTCTACTTCCGGGACCTTGCAAGACCCGGAGCGGAGGGAGCGGACCGTCCCTTTCTCTCACACCCTATACTGGGCTCAATACGTGACAGTGTGCATTCTGGGGGAGACATAGCGCCCCTCGCATATGATCCCCCGCACTGTCTCACACTAATAACTGAGTACCTTAAGATTTGGATATGGCAGATAACCAAGATATAAGACATAAGCAACAGTAACAGATTAACTCAACTTGAGGGGAGGAGGAGAGTAGAGGAGAGAATATGGGGGGGTCTAACTAGATACCCCTATCATCGAATAAGAGTGTAATTATGACCCTGGAATCAGAATAGTATCTGGCAAAGAGTACCGATATATCCAAGATTCTTTTGCGTGTAGGTCTAATGCCAAGTAGTACTCATAATGAAATTGAGTTTTGAGGCGGTGGATCGGGGAGTTTTCATTAAGCTGCTATACAAAGTCGGGCCACTGATAGTCTGAAAAATATATCTTCTAAAGTGTTTGGAAATAGGCCGAGGTCCATTTTCAGGAGACCCGGAGAGGGATCACGAGTAAAGGGTAGACCCCAAAAAGAAGATAAGAGATTAAAAACCTCCGACCAAAAAGGTATTATTTTGGGGCATAGCCACCAGATATGGAACCTCGGGACATGCATGCCCATCAATTAAAATGGAGACCTCAGGAAAAGCGTGTGTCACCCTATCCGGGGTCAAATACCAGGCCATGAGTAATTTTTTTTAAGCTGCTCAGCATGGTTGATGCAAGAGGACATTTTCACAGCCTGTATAGAGGCTGTATGCCACTGTTTTGGGGAGAATTCTTTGTTTAGTCTGTGTTCCCATTTGCACGTGTAGGGGGCTTTATCTAAGGATTCAGAGTCGTTAAAAATGTTTGTAAAATATGGAGACGACTTTAGATAAAGGATTGTCTGACCTGATGTATTTAAGAGATAAGGGAGATGGGAGGGCGAAAAAATGGGTGGAGGACGGGAAGATAATACATGGTGAACCTGAAGAAATTGATAAAAGTCCTTGCAGTTTAATGAGAATTTTAGCTACCAGGTTATCAAAAGAATTTTAAGACCCAGCATGGAACATATCTTGCACCAAAGTTAGGCCTTTTCTTTCCCAGTCTCCCAGATTTAAGAAAGGTATGCCTGCTTTACACTTCTTGACAACATTATGTCTGGCCTACCTGGTGTGTCCCTGGGATTTCATGATGCTGTTTGATCTTTGACGTCACATACAAAGTCAATACTGAGAATAAATTGCACACAGGTGGGCACAATTTACTAATTGAGTGACTCCTGAAGAAGTTGGTCACTCAGGATTTTTAGTTGCGGTAATTGTAACAGACTACAGTGAGCTGAACACAAACTCACGTCCCAATGTTCAGATTTATATTTTTAAAATAGATGAACAACCTGTCATTTCCTTTTACACTTCACTATATATATATAATGTGTATAAATAAATATATATACCGTATATACTCGTGTATAAGCCGACCCGTGTATAAGCCGACCCCCCTACTTTTGCCCCAAAAATCTGGAAAAACCTATTGACTCGTGTATAAGCCGAGGGTGGACCCCAGCACAGGTATACAGCCCCCAGCAGTGTGGTATACAGGCCTCCCCCAGTGGTAGTATACAGGCCTCCCCAGTGGTAGTATACAGCAGCCCCAGTGGTAGTATATAGCAGCCCCAGTGGTAGTATATAGCAGCCCCAGTGGTAGTATACAGCAGCCCCAGTGGTAGTATACAGCAGCCCCAGTGGTAGTATACAGCAGCCCCAGTGGTAGTATACAGCAGCCCCAGTGGTAGTATACAGCAGCCCCAGCGGTAGTATACAGCAGCCCCAGTGGTACATATAGCAGCCCCCAGGGGGTACCCAGCAGCCCCCAGGGGGTCCCCAGCAGCCCCTGGGGGTCCCCAGTAGCCCCCAAATGCTGGCACTCGCCCCCCCTTGCAAGGGCCCCCCCCCCCCGCTTCTCTTACCATCCCGGTCTTCTGATCCGCGCCGCTCCTCGGTGCTCCTCGCTGCTCCCGTCCGTCCTGCTGCATCCGGGATCCCCGGCCGGCGCGCGATGACGTCATATGCCTGCGACGGCCGGAGATCCCGGATGCAGCAGGACGGACGGACGGAGCAGTGAGGAGCGGCGCGGATCAGAAGACCGGGATGGTAATATATAAGCAGCGGGGGGGGGGCCCTTACAAGGGGGGGCGAGTGCCAGCATTTGGGGGCTATATGCACTGCTTCCCCCTGCCGCTGATTGACAGGGGGAAGCAGTGCATATTTAATGAGCGGCCCCACGTGACGGGGCCGCTCATACAGCAGCCCCCCGCCTCCTGCAGCCTCCACAGCCCCGGACACAGCCCCCACCCGTATTGACTCGTGTATAAGCCGAGGGGGAGACTTTTCAGCCCAAATTTTGGGCTGAAAAACTCGGCTT
This sequence comes from Allobates femoralis, assembly GCA_033576535.1. Taxonomy (NCBI): domain Eukaryota; kingdom Metazoa; phylum Chordata; class Amphibia; order Anura; family Aromobatidae; genus Allobates; species Allobates femoralis. The sequence goes on from JARQOC010000404.1 coordinate 49,398, forward strand.
ATACACGAGTATATACGGTATATAATTTGTTTCATTTTTCTGAACTCATTAGCTCACAGTAACGTAGTCACATTAAGGGAACCAATCAACAGGATTTTGACATGTAAAGTAAAGGCGGTGCCATACTGGCACTAGGATTACTCAAATCATTCCTTCATTTTCCAGATTGTATGTTTGATTGCAGAAAAAAAAGTTAGCAAAGGTCCAGAAATAATTGCATTGGCTGAGTGCATGTGCAGCGGGGCAGGACTATGTGGATCTGTTCCTTCTTTATTGTTCCTTTCCTGTATGTGTTGCTGTGCTGTATGTAAATGTCTTCCCCCACTGAGTTCCACCCCGATGCACATGCGACTTAACCAATACACTAATTTTTGGACCTTTGCAAACAGTTTTTTTTATAACTAAACATACAATCTGGAAAATGAATGAATAATTTGCTTAACCCCTGTAATGCCAGTCCGAATCCTGCTGGTTGGTTCCCTTTAAAGTATCAGTAATAATTACTTCTCTACTTTTATTTTATTACAAATCTGCATCTTCATTTACAAATTCTTATGCAGATGAGCTGTCAAGCACAGGAGCTTGGGCGGCACTCTCCTCTGTCATTCAGGTTACAGGGAAGAGTGATCTGTCAATCACTGACAAGAGGTCAGTGCAGGTAGGAGATGGGGGTACGAGACGCCGAAGACTGTTGGTGCACACAATCCCTGCACTTGCAAGCTCATTTGCATAACAATAACACAATAGAGATATAGATTTGGGATATAAAAATTTTGAAGCAATCATTATTACATCTACTTTTCTATAATGACATTACTTGATGCTGACTGATCCCATTTAAAGGTAGAGGTTAGTACATTACTTCTGACCCAACTTGTATCTTGTACCCATGCTTTTGTTTGATAGTTGTGGTTTACATTAATTTTATTTATTTTTTTTTGTTTTTAGTTGTTTGCCATAGAAATTCTCTCTTTGCATTAGTGATCTTGTGTTTTGAGCTGTGCATTTACAGTGTAGCCAAACTGGACGAGCAGAGCTGCAGTGTAAAGGATGGGGGAATTAATGCAACAGCTGCATGAGCCTCTTAGTCAGGAGCTACTATTAGTATAATTTTTTTCCTTCTCTTCCTAGGTAAAGGAAGGAAAATGACCTCGTCTTCCAGTACCCATCGTAATGTAAGCACAGATAATGCCACTAGCAGGAGCCATACACCAGAGATGGCAGAAGATTTGTGTTGTGCCTTTGAAGAGGACGCTGTTGATTTTGACAGTGATAATGAGCTGCCTCCATCAAACCCCAGCTTCAGCAGAAAAAGACCCTTTTCTTCAATAGATGGTACAAGCCAATATTCTAGAGCACATGGCCGAGGACAAGACATTCTTTCATCGTCCAGCGATTTCTTTGAGGAGGACGATGATGATGAGATGGGTCTCATGCTGGATTCACTTTCTGAGTCTTGTTATGGCCTATTGGGTGTGACAGACCAGACCTATCCTTCATGCGGGCTTATAAACCAATTCCCTGATGAGCTGCTGCAACGTATATTTGGTTTTCTTCCAGTTGTGGATCTCTATCAGAATGTCAGCTTGGTTTGTCAGAAATGGAAGTCATTGGTCTACGACCCACTGGTTTGTACATATTTATCAATATAAAGATCCTTTTGACTTAAAGGAAACCTGACCCCAGACTCCTGTAACCAAGTACCATGATTGTAGCAATGGTGTTTGGAGTTTAGCTAGGTTTTGTGTTTTACAGTTTTCAATTAAAAACTTGCCCCCCATTTGTGCAAAACCATTACCCTGAGTCACCGAGTGCAGAGATGTCACCGGAGTGGAGAAATTGATAAAAGGAAAGGGTTGTTTTTATCAAAACGTGACTCTGCGGCGATCAGATTACTGTACTGCCCCCATGACTCAGGATAAGTTTTCAATGTATACCTATAGCTAAACCACAAGACACATAGACTGTAAACACCATTGTAGTTATCATATAATCACCTGCAGGCACATTGGGGTGGGTTAATAGGGGACTTTCTGTCGTGAGATTTCCTTAGAGGTCCATTTACATTGTATGATTAACATGAATGAGCATAGGGACACTTATATATGATTGTGAAGTCTACGGCTCCATTCACACTGCATTTTTGGTCTGTATTTGCTTGTCAGTTGTTGTAGCCAAAACTAGGAGTGGGTGATAAATACAGAAGTGGTGACTAGTATCTGTTATACTTTTCCTATGATTGTTCCACTCCTGGTTTTGGCTACAAAAACTGACGAACAAAATCAGACCAAAAACGCACAGTGTGAATGTAGCCTAAGCTGGCTGCCGATCATCCACCAACTTGTGTATACAAGACTCGTGCTGTTGAGAACTATTGCAGCCTTATCATAAAACCATCTATCTCTGACCACTTACTGCAAATCTAATAAATGGGCTGTAAAATAAAATCATAATTATTGGGTGCACATGGGGCTAGAGAGGGAAATCTCTCTATTAACCACCTGGAGAGTGCTGTGGCTATTGTCAGCAGCATATAGGGTGGTTAAATGGCTTCATGCTTTGTGTTTAAATCAATAGTGGCTGATGAAAAAGGGTGTCAGCTATTGTATACATCTGACAACTGCTGCATGCTCACCTGTCAAGAGACACCATTCTTTTTTCTGAGGTAAAAGGTGTATTGGCAGTCATTCAAGGGACACTGTCAGGTCATTTTTCACTATGATACTAATATTACCCTTAAATAGTGCCTGGGCATACCTTTTAAAAACATTTAAAATCATTATTGTACCATTCGTAATTTCCAGGTTATCAGCATTGTCAGATCCCACAGGGAGCTCCTGGATTAGGCCTCTCCATTATAAGCAAACAGGGATAGTCCTGTGCTGTATAAACTGTCATGTAATTATGTACTCCCTCTCAGCAGCTCTCTCCTCCCTCCTCCCTTTGGTCTCAGACAGTGCAGTGTCAGGTTTCACTTACAGGAGGTCTGTACCGTTGAAGGAGAGAGCTATTACTGGTCTGCCTTATCTAGACTTCATATGTTTTTGTAAGCAGATATCCTGCTGTGTTGTGACAGTTTCTGTGTTGTATTTTACCTCTTGTGCTGCTGCAAACGCAGAGAGGAGAATACAGCCTCCCCTCCCCTATTTATGTTCTTTAGGCCCACGTCACACACAGATATTTGTGCAGATATTGTTCACAGATCTCTGGTTGCAGTGAAATTATGGACACATGAATCCATTTATATACAGCCACAAAATGGAACAATTTGTCCATGATTTCACTGCAACCAGAGATCTGTGAACAATATCTGCACAAATATCTGTGTGTGTGTGTGACGTGGGCCGTAGAGTGATGTGGTGTGAGTATGTGACATGCATATTCATGCTATGGGGACTAGACAGCAGAGAACTAAGTGGATCATTCACTGTGATTGACAGATGGAATGAATCTCTTTATTTGAAGTTTACAGAAGATAGGAGGGAAATATAAATTAAAAAAAATACATAAATAGAGACAGCTTAGAGTGAGGAATTTAGAAAATGATAGCAGTTACATATGGATTATTGACCTGACAGTTTTTATTTAAGGGTTAATGTAAGTCAACCTTTTATTGAAGAGATTGGGTGAACTATGTGGGTAAAAAAATCTTTTTTTTTTTTTTTTTTTTTTTTTTTTTAAGGGTTATCCAGCCTTTGGTTACAAGTATATTGTTAACCATTAAGATGCCACTTTAAATCTCTGACAGCAGTATTTTAAATGAAGCAGGTACCCGTGATGCCATCACTGGCAAATGGGTTACTATGGTAGCTGGCAGCCTACTGAAAAAACCCCACAGCTGCTGTCTTGGCACGTCTGTGAAGCCCAACCACAGGCTGCAATTTACACTATATTCTGCAATACACTTCTTTTACAATATAAAATATAAGTGATCAAATGATTACATGTCCAAATCCTCTGAGGGGACTAAAACCAAAGTTCAAAAGATCCTGTCAAATCCAAAAAACAGTATTAACATGCAGATTTGGGGTCAATCCACAGGTTACTAACATTGTAAAATTACTCGTATGCCGCGCTGAAAGCTCAGCAACCGGGAGGAAATGAGCACCGGCTTTCCATTGACTGCTCAGAATGCAGTGTATGGCTGTGTACCCACGCCTCGGCATTGAGTGCTAGCCGGCTGTCATCACAGTTCCAGGGTGTGCTTTCAGCTGCCCTCACTGCTGTAAATGGTGACTGTTATGGCTCTGGGCATGACTGGAAGCCTGCAACTCCAGGGAGAAATAAAGTTCATTTTCTTCTGGCTGCTGCACTTTATACTACTATTATCATGTAGATTAACCATTTATCTGCATGTTAAGTATGACTTGATGTATTTAAAAAGATTTGCACTTCGATGTTACAGATCAGGCAGCAGCTGTTTCATGTGTGTATGTGTGTGATTATATATATATATATATATATATATATATATATATATATATATATATATATATATATATATATATATATATATATATAATATATATATATAATATAACTACTCCTTTAAATTACTTAACCTTGCTTCATCGTTAAAGTGATCTGTTCACTGCACAAGTGGTTTAGCGTACATAGTCTCTCTTTACAAGCAGGTAAAGGTCCGCCATGACTCATTGGCACACGTGGCCTAAACACAGTATTGGTCCTGACTCATGCGGTTTATGGGTTTTGAACTAGTTCCATTAGTAAGAACAAATTGACGTAACCTGTTGTTGAAGAGAGAGGCCTAATTGATTCTGAAATCCAAGGCATTAGCGCCTTTGGGTTTTAATGACCAACGTGATCAGAGTCCATTTTTATATTCAGCACTAGCATTGCAAATTGCTGTTATTGAAGTGTTTAATGCTTCAAAATAATTAATAGTATGCTAGAAAATAAGAAACTTTGGTAATACATTTTATCAGAGAAATCCATGTCTTTCTCCTCTTGAACTGATCATTCGCCCACAAATCACAGGTTAATGTGCTTAAGTGAATACAGACTTTCCCATTAATGGAATAGGAGATGACACTCGGTGCTTTTGTCCTACGGAAAACTGTAAGGCTATGTTCACACACATCAGTTTTGCCGCATTTTTATTCTGCAGCAATCCTGAGGATTCAATCAAGATCTCCTGGCAGACCGTTTTGCTGCAGTTTTGTTGCGCGGTTTTTAGCTCTGCTTGTGCCTCCCAGGAGTCTCTCAGTTCATCATTTTTTTATTTTTAAGTCTTTTTGTAATTTATTAACTTTTTAAATGTGTATTAAATTTTTGGATTACACGATTTAAAGGGGTGGTTCATGTCAGCACTGGCAGATTTATGAATGTCTTATAAACAGCTGTTGCCCGATCTGTATTGTCTTTGGAAGATCTATGACCCAATATATCTGTTGGGGTACGTGAGTGGTGAGTTCTGCTGTACGTCTCTGTTGGAATTAGTACGTGTAGTATTTTCCACTGCTGATATATTAGTGGTGCAGCGTTACCGGTTTATGTCAATGTAGCATCTAACGTTTCTCACCATCTTCTGTGCTTTTTGCTCACCTCTTTTTTAGGTTTGTATAATGAATCTTCAAAGGACAACCTGATCCTAGACTGCATTTTCCCTTAATTATGTGATTCTCTCTTATATTAACTTCTCATATGCTTGTGACTTTTGTTTTTTGTTTGTTTTTTGTTTTTTCAGTTTATTCAGTGGAAGAAAACGTATCACCTGTATCTTGCAAAAGATGGCCAAACTATAGTGAAAGTTGATGATTTTCTAAAGCAGAATGGGATAACTGCAGACAACCCGCTCTGCGTACTACATCTAGTAAGGTAACCTTTAAACAAGATCCTCTTTCTCTGATCTATGAGCCAAGAAATGCACACATTCATCTGGGTAAGGTTGGTTTCACACATGCGTTTTTGGAATTTGGCACAATGCGGGAAAAACATGCACCCCCCCCTCCCCAGATTTCCCCACAATGATGAAACTGGATGCACCCACAACAGCATTATCACTGATCAGTCTCACGAATCGGTGACAATACCGTTGTGGAAGCATCAGGTTGTGTACCTTTTTCTGCAGGGTCCGGTTGAAAATGACCTTCCCCTACCCCCTGGTGACGTATCATTTAGAATTGCATTCTGGGCGTGCGCAATTCAAAGACCCGGTTCTGGCGTCCAGGACCTGCAGCATTCCATAGAGCCCCTTTTTAATTCAACCCAGATTGCTCTGGAGTCGGGTGTTCAGAATTTTGGACACTGACTCCAAAATCGCAACATGTTGCAATTTTGGTTTCAATTTAAAAACAAAAGTGGACGCCTGGGTCAGGGGGGACACAGAAAGAACTGGATGCACCCACAAGTGTCTGCAGCCCCATTGAAAGTCAATGGAGCCAAAAACATATGGGGGTACATCCAGTTTAAGCTGGATTCTCACGGATTCAAAAAAATGAATGTGTGAAGCCAGCCTAAAGCTAGTGATCATTTGATGAATTTTAGAGGGGTATTCCAGACATTAGAATTTCTCACCCATTTGAAGGATAAGTGATTAAATATAAGATCCACAGAAGTCGCATGGTCACCAATTGCATTGGAGAAGAAAGACTGTCAATCTTGTGCCATTTCCAAACCTGTGATAGAGTGTAATGGAGAGGCGAGCTGACCTGATCCATGCAACTTCCCCATTGTGGTGATTGGCAAATAAGACATTGTATATTACAATTGTAGATGTAAATTATATTGCCAGTCTTGTTCTCCATGAACTTCATTTATGTCTTTCAATTATTGTTGTGAAGATAAGTAATGAATTTATATTTGCAATACATTAAAGGTTGATTTTCAAATGGTAAGTTATCCTCTATCCAGTGAATAGAGGAGAAGTTACTGATGGCTGTGAGTTCAACTCCTCGAACTACCTACAAGTTTGATAATGGGGCTGTGATTCCATCGAGATGGGCTCTGTAGAGCTTTGTCTTGAATGGAGCGGGTGTCGAGCATGGACACTTCCATTCTGAAGACCCCAAGCAATCAGTGAGTTATCCTCTATACTACAGAGATGGCATATCTGACTAATTCAGGTATAACCCTTTTATCTATTAGGACATAATGTTTACTAAGAAGATGTTGCCTTTTAACGTGTCCTACAACAATTTATTAAGTTTTTACCTAAAACAGACTAGTTGGCTTTTTATAGCCTGTTCTAATGTGTTGGCATCTGTAACACATTTCCAGTTTTTTTTTTTCTTGTATTGTATGTTTTCTTTTTGCCACAACATCACTCACTTGAGAGAGGGGATCCGCCCATAGGGACAGAAAACCTATAGATAAAAAGGGGCAGTCCCCCTCGCCTCCTCAGCTGCTTTCTTGTCCTCATAGGATCCTGCAGACATGAAGTGTATGTAGGTCCAGTGCAGCCTCTGCACCAGTATCTGTGGGAACTCGGGCACCAGAGGCAGCGTCGGGGGAGCCTTGCCTTTCAGATTCCCACCCCTTGTCTGAACAAGGGATGTCATGATGCCAGTGCTCGGTATAGTCACCCTGGCTTGTGGGAACACGGTGCGGTAGCTGGAACAGGCCACACTCATTCTGGGATGCAAGCAGTGGACTTCGGCGGCCGGCGTCTTCATTAGGTCAAATTTCCGGGTTTCGGCCCCCGTGCATGCACACTGGCCATTTTTAGCGTTCCTGACCCGAAAGTGGTGGTAATCTGCTTCTGGGGAGCGGGAAGGTGTGCTCCAGCTTGGGGAACAGGATGGGCGGGCTGTAAGTATTAAAGCCGGCGGCATTCTGCTGCTCGTGTGCCCGCAAGATGTTCTCTCCAGGAGACTCTGAGGTACACCCACAGCAAAACTAAGAGCAGTAGTGTGCACTGCGGAGAGGGTGACTCCGCTGACGGGAATGAGCGGAGTAAAGAGTCTGGTCCGTCTTCATCTCATGCTGTGCCTCCACCTCCAGAATCTGTACCACAAGCTTCACTAGGTGAGTGTTACATGACTCTGCCTATTAAACTGATTTCCCCTTCTTTCTGTGTATACCTCATTTAGGCTAAGAAAACCAAAAAGCTAAAACACAAAGAATGAGCCTTGTGCTCGCAGCCCCTACCTAACACTAATTCCAAGAGACTGTCAGCATTGTATCAGCCAGACACTGCAGGAGGAATCTCTGGTTAGGTCCACTGACATACGTGCCATGATTAGGGAGGAACTTCATTCCCTTAAGACTGTAGCCAAACCAAGGAAGCATAAATCCAAGTCAGAAAAGGATATTCCCCTTTCTGACTCCCCTTCTGATAGCGACCAAGTCAGGTCTTCTAGTTCCTCTGTCATCCTCATCACCACCATTACCATCCATCATTCATCATCCATCATCATCTGGAAAATCCTGCTTTCCCATAGAAAGCATGGATAATCTGGTGAAATCAGTGAGAAATACCATGGGGATTGCAGAGACAAAAGACTCCAAGTGCACGCAGGATATTATGTTTGTGGGACTCTTTCAAAAGAAAAGCAATCCTTTCCAGTTATTGCAGTTGTAAAAGATCTGGTCCGAAGGGAATGGAACAAGCACAAGAGGCGAGGTTTGCTTCCTTCATCCTCCAAAAGGAAATGCCCCTTTGATGAGGATTTGATAACTTGGTCCAAGGTGCCAAAGGTAGAAGCTGCTGTAGCTTTTACATCCAAACTGTCTACCTTGCCTGTAGAAGACTCTGGGCTACTATCTGATCCTTTAGACCAAAAGGCAGAGATGCTACTCAAGCGCTCATGGGACTGTTGCATGGGAGCCTTTAAACCAGCTATATCTGCTTCATGTACAGCAAGATCTATGTTGGTCTGGGTGGATCAGTTACAAGACCAAATCAAGAAGGGTGTTTCTAGAGAGAAATTATCTTCCATCCAATTAATACGAGGCGGTTCAACATACCTAGCAGATGCCTCTGCGGATTCCCTGCGTCTGATGGCCAGATTGGCAGGCCTTACACACTCTGCTCACCATGCCCTTTTGCTAAAGGGTTGGAACGGGGACGCACAATCTAAATCTAAATTGTGCGCACTGCCATGCAGGATGAGTACCTTTTTGGCAATGTGCTTGACATGATGACAGGTCAGGAGGTTTGCCTCCCTGAACATAGCAGACCAGCCGGAGATGGTCAACTCTCTCCAGCTTCCTTGGAATTTTCATCTCGCTTTTGCATTCCCACCAATGAACCTATTTCCATTAGTCATCAGGAAGATCCGGGAAGAAGGAGCGAGGGTAATCTTCATCGCTCCTTTCTGGCCCAAGAGACCGTGGTTTTCAATGCTCAGGGCCATGTCTGTATCAGACCCTTGGATCCTCTCATCAGATCTGGGCCTGCCATCTCAGGGGTCCATTCAGCCATCCTCTGGTGAGGGGTCTCCCCTTGACAGCGTGGAACTTGAGAGGCAGTTGGGGGCCTTTCACACTTGCATTTTTTTCCTAATCTGGAAGATCAGGAAAAAACCTGATTCTTACAGGATTCATTTTTTTGCCCATTCACTTTAATGATTTCAGGTAGAATCTTGTTGCTTCAGGTTTTTTCCTGAAATCATTAAAGTGAATGGGCAAAAAAATGAATCCTGTAAGAATCAGGTTTTTTCCTGATCTTCCAGATCAGGAAAAAAAAACGCAAGTGTGACAGGCCCCTTATTGAGGTTAAGGGGGTTTTCAGAAAATCTGATCAACACTCTACTCCAAAGTAGGAAAGAATCCACAACTAGAATATACAGTTGAGTGTGAAAAAAATTCCTGGAATTCCATACTGCCCACTTCTCCAATGAGTACCAATACCAGAAGTTCTGGAGTTTCTGCAGAAAGGTCGGGAGCTAGGCCTATCAGTTAGCACCCTGAAGGTTCAGATATCAGCTTTGGGGGCATTATACAGACATAACATTGTTGGGGATAGATGGGTTTCACGTTTCATTACAGCATGTGAGCGTAGCAACCCTATCCACATAGATCGTTTACCTCCCTGGGACTTGAACCTTGTCCTTGAGGCACTAACAGGTTCCCTAGTTGAACCTTTAGACTCAGCCTCTCTCAAATGTCTATCTTTAAAAACTGCTCTGTTAGTTGCACTGACATCAACTAGAAGAGTTAAGGGGTGTCACACGCGTCAATGTCGTCAGTGAGATGATCGCTGACGACATTGACGGCTGATCGCTGGTGAGCTGTCACACAGACAGACTCACCAGCGATCAATGGACCAGAGACATCGTGGAAACGATTTAAATATCGTTTCCACGATGTCTTGCTCCCGCTGCCAGGCTGCTGGAAGCGGGAGCAGGCTGGTCTCCAAGGTAAACTGCGGGTATCTAGGCAGCGCGCGCTGCCTAGATACCCGACGTGTACCTTAGTTACCAGCCTCCTCCGCTCACCGGCTGGTATCTAAGGTACACAGCGGGTAACTAGGGACCCTAGTTACCCGCTGTGTACCTTAGATACCAGCCGGTGAGCGGAGGAGGCTGGTAACTAAGGTACACGTCGGGTATCTAGGCAGCGCGCGCTGCCTAGATACCCGCAGTTTACCATGGAGACCAGCTCCCAGCGCTTGTGAGAGGTGCTGGGAGCTGGAATATCGCTACTCCCGGTGTCACACGCAGCGATGCTGCGTGTACACCGGGCGACCATCGCCAGGTTTTAGGACAGATTCTAAAACCTGGCGATCATCAACCAGCGATTTATCGCTGGTTGATTCAGTATGTCACACGCATCAATATCGCTGCAACGTCACGTGCAGCCGAGATCGTGCAGGCGATATTGACGCGTGTGACATACCCTTTAAAGATATTAAGGCTTTGTCTATAGATCCTTCTTTTCTTTTAATCTTTCCAGATAGGATAGAACTGAAACCTGATCCATCCAACCTTCCTAAAGTTGTTACCAGATTTCATAGAAGTCAGGACATTTTTCTTTCTTCATTTTTTTCCAACCCTTCTACTCCTGAGCAGCACATGTTCCTCACTTTAGATGTTAGGATATCAGTCCTACACTATATATAGAAAGAACTCACAAACAGAGCCCTACTCTGCCTCCAGGACTGTCTATTCTGGGCCACAGGAAGGGGTCTGGCATCATAAGAGCACTTTGTCTCAGTGGATCAGGGATGCCATCTGTCTGGCCTACTCGGCGAAAGGTGAAACATTCCCCTATCCCCCCTTCCCCGGACGGAGTAAAGGCCCATTCAGCTCGGGTCATGGTTTTCTCCTGGGCTGAGAAGGCGGACATCTCAATCGAGTTGTTATGTAAGGCAGCAGCATGGTCTCCACTATCCACCTTTTACAACCACTATAGACTAGACTAGACTTGTCTCCTGACTCCCAGGTCATGGTTTTGTGAACACCTCTCAAGTGGTTGTTGTAGTGGCGAGTAGAAAAGACCATATTGCTTACCAGTAATCATGTTTTATGGAGTCCACCGACCGCACCCACTCACTTCCTTCCTTTGGTATGCACGGACTTCTTGTGTACGGTTGAGTTATGGTTCACTATTTTGCGGTGGTTGTATATATGTGTATATTAATTGATGATTACGGATATTATCTTATTTTAGCATTTCCTCTCATGCTCTGTAAAACAACTGGGGAGGCGAGGGGGACCACCCCTTTTTATCTGTAGGTTTCCTGTCCCTATGGGCAGATCCCCTCTCTCAAGTGGGTGCTGTTGTGGACTCCATAAAACACTATTACCGGTAAGTAATTTACTATTTCAGATTAATAATTTTATTTTATAGCGATGTGGATGATTACTTACTGACCAATGTCTGAATAATATTTAGGTACTTTGCTACTTTGTTTCCTCCCACCAACTCACTGGCCATATTGGATTGTCTGAAGAATCATCATTTACATGAAATTGCTGAAAAATGTGTTATCCAGAGATTTCCTGAGCTTGTATGTAGCAATGAGGTATGTATACATACATATTATGTATCAGGCCAACATACAGTAAAGGTTCAACATCTTTGTGTCAAACTAAAGGATCCATACTCAGTGTAGCTGACTGCTGTTGTAGGATTTAAGAGTATTGCCACCTTATCGAAAGATTGTATTTCTTTGATATGCCATCGATTTATAGTTGTGGCATTGGGGGTTGACCTTCACTCATTTAAATTAATGGCGTCTTGTGCTAATCATGGCACAGCCAAGGTGCAGGGAAAACATAAAGGGGTAATCTGAGAAATGTAATAAAAATAAGTTTAAGTACTACAAATTTTGCTAAGCACCTTTAGTTGCCAAAAAATGTAGCAAAAGGTAATCTTTAGTTAGTGCACTATTAGGATTAGAAATATGTCGGCTCCCAGCAGTTTCCCAGCCATCCTGAGGTTTACAACGTGTTACATAAAGACGTATGCTTTAGAAAGACATTGGTTAAGGGCACTGTCCTGTCAGTTATCATGAACACTCATTCCTATGTTCACTTAACTTTAAGGAATATGTGGAAGACAGTTTGTATAGTTTATTCCAGATGCTCCATCTATTCTAATAAACTTGTCAGGCGGAGGTTTTAGCTTCCTTGCTCCAGATTGTTGCCACGTGTGTAAGGTTATTTCCTTCCCCAGCAAGGAACTCCCGTCTACTCATATATGATAGCTTTAATGATTCTGTTTCAGGGGAATAAATAAGTCCATATATTTCAGAATTTGGTCCCTTAGTTGATGTGCCTCTCCTACAAATACTTTCAAATTCAGTTGGTTGAGATACTCTAGTTGGGCCAAAAAGTGAAGTCCCTAAGGTCAGTTTCACACTGTTTGGGTCCGTTCCATTGGCATTCATCCCAGTGTGCCAGCCTATGGATCCGCCCTGTGTCCCTATATTTAACATAAGGATGAAGGGTGCATACGCAGGCATCAGTTTGTATGTATTTGCGTTCCACTGTGTTTTTAATGTGGCCGCGGGACGCAACATACTGCGACTTTTGGGCATGAGAGTGTGCATGAAAACAACGGATACATGCGCCCAAACAATACATAGATGTGAATGGTGACGCATTGCAATTTGTATGGCAGCGGGTTGGCTCTCGCGCTCTCTCTCTCGCGCTCTCTCTCTCGCGCGCTCTCTCTCGCGCTCTCTCTCTCGCACTCTCTCTCGCGCCTCTCCTCTCTCTCGCGCTCTCTCTCTCTCGTGCTCTCCTCTCTCTCGCGCTCTCTCTCTCGCGCTCTCTCTCTCTCGCGCTCTCTCTCTCGCGCTCTCTCGCGCTCTCTCTCTCGCGCGCTCTCTCTCGCTCGCGCGCTCTCTCTCTCGCACTCGCGCGCGCGCTCTTTCTCGTGCGCGCTCTCTTTCTCGTGCGCGCTCTCTTTCTCGTGCGCGCTCTCTTTCTCGTGCGCGCTCTCTTTCTCGTGCGCGCTCTCTTTCTCGTGCGCGCTCTCTTTCTCGTGCGCGCTCTCTTTCTCGTGCGCGCTCTCTTTCTCGTGCGCGCTCTCTCTCTCGTGCGCGCGCTCTCTCGCGCTCTCTCTCTCTCGCGCTCTCTCTCTCTCGCGCTCTCTCTCTCTCGCGCTCTCTCTCTCTCTCGCGCTCTCTCTCTCTCGCGCTCTCTCTCTCTCGCGCTCTCTCTCTCTCGCGCTCTCTCTCTCTCGCGCTCTCTCTCCTCTCGCGCTCTCTCTCTCTCGCGCTCTCTCTCTCTCGCGCTCTCTCTCTCTCGCTCTCTCTCTTCTCTCTCTCTCTCTCTCCTCTCTCCTCTCTCTCTCTCTCTCTCTTCTCTCTCTCTCTCTCTCTCTCTCTCTCTCTCTCTCTCCCTCTCGCGCCTCGCGCTCCTCTCTCTCTCTCGCGCTCTCTCTCTCGCGCTCGCGCTCTCTCTCTCTCTCGCGCTCTCTCTCCCCGCGCAGCTCTCTCTCTCTCTCGCGCTCTCTCTCGCGCGCGCCTCTCTCTCTCGCGCTCTCTCTCGCGCGCGCGCTCTCTCTTCTCTCTCGCGCCTCTCTCTCGCCGCGCGCGCTCTCTCTCGCGTCTCTCTCTCTCGCGCTCTCTCTCTCGCGCTCTCTCTCTCTCGTGCGCTCTCTCGCTCGCGCTCTCTCTCGCTCGCGCTCTCTCTCGTGCGCTCTCTCTCTCTCGCGCTCTCTCGCGCTCTCTCTCTCTCGCGCTCGCGCTCTCGCTCTCGCACTCTCAATTCAATTCAAATGAGCTTTATTGGCAGGACTAAGTACATATCAGCATTGCCAAAGCAAATAGTAAAAATAGGGGGCCGGGAGTGGGGAGTGGGTAGGCATATTGAAGTCCATGGCATATCAGGATCCTTTTAGAGGATGGGGACATGTCCAGGGTGGGGTATATAAGTCCATGGCATATCAGGCTCTTAGTTGGGGTATAGGGAAGTGTTCAGGGTTGGGGTACAGGAGTCCATGACATATCAGTCTCCTCTTAGTCTGTGGCAGTCACTGACATATTGCGCTGCTATGGCCGCTGCACTTTCTTCTTCCCCCAGTACTATTGACAGTTTTTCGTCCTCCTCCATGGAGGTGAAGTCTGGGAGGAGATCGGACAGTCTCTTGAAGTGAGTGTCCCTAACTGCGGAGTATTTAGGGCACCTCAGCAAGAAGTGGGCCTCATCCTCCACGACCTCCTGGGGGCACTGCTGGCACAGTCTGCTCTCTCGGGGCTTGTAGTTCTGTCGGTGCTGCGTGGATTCGATGAGTAGGCTGTGGGCGCTCAGTCTGTACCGGCTCAGGATCTGTCGCTCTTTGGGGTTTTCCAGTTTCTCTAGGTATGGGGCCAGTTTGTACTCTCTCTGTAGTTTCTGGTATATCGTCAGTTTCTGTGATTTGTTTATGTCGTTCCTCCAGATGCTGAGATATTCCTCTTTGCCTTTGTGTACCATGTTATGGATTTCGCCTTTTATCAGGCCATGTGGGTTGGTGGCTTGGTCAGGCTGTCTTTGGGTACTTTGTGATGGGAGGCTTCCTGGTGCAGGAGGGCTTTGTGATGATAGGAGTTGGGACTACTGCTTTGTAGATGAGCCTTGAATGACAGCGCCTTCTTCTGGATCTCGAGGTGTAGCTTGAGTCTGCCCAGCTCTGCTCGGCAGGCACTGTTTGATGTGCTCCGATGGACTTGGAAAAGATGCTTGCAGAACTCTAGGTGGAATATTTCAGTCGGCCCAGGGTCCCACTTTGACCAGTTTGGGTATGAGTCTGGACCCCAGACCTCACTGCCGTAAAGAAGGATTGGGGCAATGATGGTGTCAAAGACTTTTAGCCAGACTCTTACTGGTGCCTTGAGATGATACAGACGTCTTCTTATGGCATAGAAGGCTTTGGAAGCCTTGTCTTTCAGTAACTCTATGGCTTGCTTGAAGCTCCCTGATTGGCTGAGTTCTAGGCCCAGGTAGGTGTACTTGTTGGTTTCTGTAAGTGGACAGTTGTCTATTGTGAAGGGAGGATGGCCAGCAGGTTTCTGCTTTCTTTTCTGGAACACCATGATGTTAGTTTTCTTCTGGTTGATTGGCATTGCCCATGTGCTGCTGAAGGTCTCTAGGATTTTCAGATGATCTTGGAGGCCTTTTGCGGTTGGGGATAGCAGCACGAGGTCATCGGCATACAGCAGAAATTTGACCTGGGTGTCATGGAGAGTGAGTCCTGGTGCTGAGGAGGACTCCAGGGCCACCGCCAGCTCATTGATGTAGATGTTAAAGAGCGTTGGACATAGGCTGCAGCCCTGTCTCACTTCTCGGCTTTGTTGGAAATAGGCCGTCCTCTTTCCATTGACCATCACGCTGCAGCTGTTCAGTGTAGGAGCTTCGGATGACATCATATGTTTTGCCTCCTATTCCGCTCCCCAGCAGTTTTAGGAATAATCCTGGGTGCCACACTGAGTCAAAAGCCTTTTTGAAGTCCACGAAACAAGCGTATATTTTTCCCGTTCTTTGTCTTGTGGACATGGCTCTTGATGAGGCTGTGCAGAGTATAGATGTGGTCAGTGGTGCGGTGGTTCGGCATGAACCCTGCTTGGCTCTTGCTGAGGACGTTGTACTCTGTGAGGAAGGTGAGGATCCTCTTGTTCAGGATGCTGTTGAAGAGTTTGCCCAGGTTGCTGCTGACACATATCCCCCGGTAATTTGCTGGATCGTACTTGTCCCCGTTTTTTGTGTATTGGGGTTATGCGTCCTTGGTTCCAGATTTTGGGGAAGTAGCCAGCCTGCAGTACGATCTTAAATAGTTTTGTTATCGCAGCCAGGATGTCTGGCGGGCTGTATTTTAGCATTTCTGGGAGGATCCTGTCTGGACCACTGGCTTTTTTACCTTTTATCTGTGTGATCCTTTCTGCTATTTCTGGCAGTGTGATTGGTGTATCCAGAGGATTTTGGAAATCTTTGACCTTTTCCTCCATATCTTTCAGTTTTCTCACAAGCTCTTTTTGTGCCGGGTTCAGGTCTTCACTTGGGATGTCTTTGTAAAGGCCCTTGAAGTACTGGAGCCAGATGTGGCCGCTCTGGATGTGGAGGCTGTTGCTTTTCTGGTTAGAACCAAGTTGATTTCACAGTTCCCAGAATTTGTTGTCTTCCAGGGCGTCTTGGAGTTGGAGGAGTTTGGTGGAGATGTGGTTTTGCTTTTTCTTTCTGAGGATGGCTTTGTAACTTTGTTGTATGGTGTGGTAGGCTTCTCTCACAGTGGGGTTGTTTGGGTCTCTGTGTTTTTCATTTGAGGCCACTCTTAGGGCCTTCCGTATGGTCTTACATTCTTTATCAAACCAGTTGTTGGGATTTGGTTTACTCGGCCTCTTGTTGATGCTTTTTTTTCAGGTCGGACATTTCCGCCATGGCATAGAGAATGTTGTTGAGGTCCCTTACCGCCAGTTTTGCTCCTTCTGGGTTAAGCTCATACACATTAGTATGGAAGTGTTGGAGCTTCTCCTTGATCTCTGGTCTATTGGTGGCATCTTTATATTTTGGGGCCGACATCTTGGACCATTTGAAGGGTGGCGGTAAGTTAAAGAGACCAGTCTTTTGCGCGGTTTGTGAGGATGATTTGTTTGTGGATTTGATGTATAGAAGCAGTTGGTTGTGGTCTGACAGGTGTGTTTTGTGGAGTGACTATGAGGGCACCAATATTTGTAGGGTCCATATCTGTGATGGCATAATCTATCACACTGCTGCCCACATGGGAGTTTAGGGTATGTCTTCCCAATGAGTCTCCCTTGGTGCGGCCATTGAGGATACGAAGTCCCAGGCTTCTGCATAGGTTCAGCAGTGTTCTGCCGCTTTTGTTAACTGTACAGTCATAGCTGTTCTTGTCGGTGTGCACTGGGTTGTCACAGTCGGTATCTGCTCCAAATATATGGATGTTTCCATCAGTGGTCAAGTAGTCTCTTTCCCTTCCAGTCCTTGCATTGAGATCTCCATAGATGAGAACGTTGCCCAGAGTCTGGAAGTGGGCAGCTTTAGTTTTTAGGGTTTCAAAGCTGTCTGGGTTGAAGTATAGAGACTCAGGAGGAGCTATGTATGCTGCACACAGGTAGATGTCAGCCTCGGAGGTGAGGATGGAGCTGCTTATTCTTATCCAGATGTGGCTGTCTCCTCTCTTCACGGCTCTGATATGTTCATGGAGCTCCTCTTTGTACCAGACTAATATTCCTCCTGAGCTCCGGCCCTGTTTGATGTTTTTGTTTTTCAGGGCGGAGACAGAGAATTCCCTGTATCCGGTGGGGACATAGGATTCATTATTTGTTTTAGTCCTTGTTTCCAGGAGGATCTGTATATCAATGTTTTTCAGTCACTGATTGAAGTCTGGGTCGTTTCTTATATCCGAAGGCAGAAGCGTTTAGGCCCTGGATGTTCCAGCTACTAATGATGAGGGTAGACATGGTGTAGCTGTGTACATTGTAATGGCTGCCCTGTATAGGACATCTTGGATTTCTGACTGGTGACCTTGTTGTAGGTAATTGGTCCAGTCACATGAGTTCCTTGCGCACACAGCTGAGCATGTTCTTTATTTCTGCCAGGTCACTGCTCTGCTTCACTCTGTGTGGGGTGGGTGGTGTCTTCCATGGTTTGTGTCTCTCGTGGGCTTGTTTTACATATTTGTTGCAGTTTTCAGTTTGTTGAGCGTATTCCATTTTAGGTCTGTTAGTTGGTGGTGATCTTTCTACCGGTTTTCGGTCTGCATGGTTTCTTGGTCTGGGGACTCTGTTGAATACTATGTCTTTAAGTTCTTTGGCAAAAAGGCTGACTCCTTGGTTATTGAGATGTTTGTCATCATACAGGTGGTGGGTGTTAATGGCGGGATGTTGTGCCAGGGTGATGTCTAGCGTCGTGGTGATCTTGGCTGCCAGCTCTCTGTTGACGTCTTGGGTGATGTATTTGAGTGAATCTTTTCTTGGTAGCAGCGACGAGAGGATAACTTTACTGCCGGGGAAATTTTGTTGTGTGGTCTTTGCTAGCTCATAAAGCTGTCCTGCTACCTGCTGGTGTTGTTCCTCGAGATTGTTGGTGCCTGTATGTATGATGATGTGGTTTGGGTTGGTGAAATATGGGTCATTAATTACTGCTGTTGCTTTTTCTATGGTTGGACAGTGGATTTTATAAACCCTTTTTCCAGGGAAGAGTCGTCTTGTATTGAGGTATCTTCCATTAGAGTCTATAATCAGGACTATATCAGGACGTGGTTGTTGGCTGCTTCGGTGAGAGCTTCTGTTTCTGTTCTGCTTGTTGCTCTGTTGTGTTGATGTCGCCTGCTGTTGCTGTTGCTTGTGACTTGGGGGTTGTTTAATGTTTGGCTCTGGCTCATTCTGTGTTTCTTGATTATTTTCTGACTTGCTCTCAGTATTTATGCAGTTGTTTGAGTTAGTGGCGATGTGGCTGTTGGCTCTCATTGTGTCTTCACCTATCTCCTTCCCCGGGTCTCTCTCCTGTGTTAAGGGTAGTGTCAGGTTCTTTAGGTTTGCTATTTGTTCTTTCAATCTAGCATTTTCTTGTTTTAAATCATATATTTCGTGTTTGATTCCCTGCATGGCTGAGTCCAGTTCACACTTCAGTCTGGTTACCTCTGTAGCTGTGGGGTCGTTTGTCTGCCTTTGGATCTGTTCTTTAAGCAGTGTGAAGTCCCTCTCCAGCTGAGACAGGCATTCTCTAATGGTGGGTTTACACACACCAATTTATCTGTTCAATATCTGAACCAATCTCTGGTTGCAGTGAAATCATGGATACATTGCTCCATGTTGTACACAGCCACAAAATGGTGCAATGTATCCATGATTTCACTGCAACCAGAGATTGGTTCAGAGATTAAACAGATAAATTGGTGTGTGTAAACCCACCATAAGGGTCTCCAGTAAGGGGAGTGCATTATCAGGGCTTTGGGCTGCAGGGGGGTCCCTGGTGGTCCCCTTTGTAGTACGTGTGGTCGCATTACTCTTCCTACGTGCTGGCTTTACTACTTTATATGTTTGGGCCTTGACTTTAATATGAGGGAAAATTGCCTCAAATGCCTGAAGGTTCTCCTCATTGCCCTGTATGACTATTGTGCCTGAGTGGTATAAGTTAACTGTGAGGGTACCTTTACACACGGCTACATTTGTAGCTTGTCACCAGGTAACTTACTGGTTGCAGTGAAATCATGGAGACAGGGTTCTATCTTGTTGCTGTGTACAAATGGAATCATGTATCCATGATTTCACTGCAACCAGTAAGTTACCTGGTGACAAGCTACAAATGTAGCCGTGTGTAAAGGTACCCTGAGTGAGACATGCTCATCTTGTGGGTTTATTACTCTGATTTGTCGACCCTTGCTGATGCCACCTTTTAGAATGTTTTTATAGTATTTGCACATGGCTGTGTGCCAGGCATCCGGCTGATCAGTATAGAAGATGTCATTTGTCTTTCTGTTTTCTTTCTCAGTAAAATCTGCAAACAGAGTTTCTGGTTCCTCTGTGATATATGATTGTTTTATTGCCCTTTTGGCTTTAATGTTGCTGATGTTGCTAGGATACGTTATCTTCCTGATCTGTGAACTCTGTGAGGTGCTGCCATCTGCTGTTTCTGCAGTGCTGATTTCTACAGGGGATCAGTTATAATGCTGGAATTCACATTCTCCAAAATGTTATTCATTTCCATATTGCTTATTTGATATTGTGCTTATTCTCTGGAGAGATTCTATAGGGTTTGTTCTATAGGGGTTGGAGATGCAGAGAGATGGTCTTACCTCTTGCTGTTCAGCTCTGGGGTTGGTCAGCTTTGGTAGTCTCTGTTGATTGAAGCCTGTGCTGTGGGGGAGATCTTCCTTATCATCTGAATTCCTCTTTTATCCTGGTTTTTATTTTTCTTTCTTGGATGGATCTTATGGTGGGTTTACACACACCAATTTATCTGTTCAATCTCTGAACCAATCTCTGGTTGCAGTGAAATCATGGATACATTGCTCCATTTTGTGGCTGTGTACAACATGGAGCAATGTATCC
Source organism: Allobates femoralis (assembly GCA_033576535.1). Lineage (NCBI taxonomy): Eukaryota > Metazoa > Chordata > Amphibia > Anura > Aromobatidae > Allobates > Allobates femoralis. The sequence continues at coordinate 69,802 of JARQOC010000404.1, forward strand.
ATGATTTCACTGCAACCAGAGATTGGTTCAGAGATTGAACAGATAAATTGGTGTGTGTAAACCCACCATTAGTCCTGCTCGCTTTTGCCTTCCATGGAGCCGATATTTTCCAAGTTCTGCCTTACAGGTTGCCCATTACAAGGTATAAATTGCTTAGATTTCAGGAGCCCATGTGACATGCAGCTTACTCCTAGGAATGATGGGCGGTCTCTCTCTCGCACTCGCACGCTCTCCTCTCTCGCACGCTCTCTCTCTCTCGCACGCTCTCTCTCTCGCACCGCTCTCTCTCTCGCACTCGCACGCTCTCTCTCGCACGCACTCGCACGCTCTCTCGCTCGCACGCTCTCGCACTCGCACGCTCTCTCTCGCACGCACTCGCACGCTCTCTCTCGCACGCTCTCGCACTCGTATGCTCTCGCACTCGCATGCTCTCGCACTCGCACGCTCTCGCACTCGCACGCTCTCTCACTCGCACCTCTCTCTCGCACTCGCACGCTCTCTCGCAATCGCACGCTCTCGCACTCGCACGCTCTCCTCTCGCACGCTCTCTCTCGCACGCTCTCTCTCGCACGCTCTCTCTCGCACTTGCACGCTCTCTCTCGCACTTGCACTCTCGCACTCGCACGCTCTCTCTCTCGCACTTGCACGCTCTCACTCGCACGCTCTCTCGCTCTCGCACGCTCTCTCTCTCTCGCACTCGCACGCTCTCTCTCTCTCGCACGCGCACGCTCTCTCTCTCGCACTCGCCCACGCTCTCTCTCTCGCACGCTCTCTCTCTCGCACTCGCACGCTCTCTCTCTCGCACTCGCACGCTCTCTCTCTCTCGCACTCGCACGCTCTCTCTCTCGCACTCGCACGCTCTCTCTCTCGCACTTCGCACGCTCTCTCTCTCGCACTCGCAACGCTCTCTCTCTCGCACTCGCACGCTCTCTCTCTCTCGCACTCGCACGCTCTCTCTCTCGCACTCGCACGCTCTCTCTCTCGCACTCGCACGCTCTCTCGCACTCGCACGCTCTCCTCGCACTCGCACGCTCTCTCTCTCCGCACTCGCACGCTCTCTCACTCGCTCGCACGCACTCGCACGCTCTCTCACTCGCACGCTCTTGCACGCGCTCTCTCTCACACTCGCACGCTCCCCTCTCTCTCGCACTCGCACGCTCTCTCTCTCTCTCGCACTCGTCGCACTCTCTCGCACTCGCACTCTCTCTCTCTCGCACTCGCACGCTCTCTCTCTCTCGCACTCGCACTCTCTCTCTCCTCGCACTCGCACGCTCTCTCTCTCTCGCACTCGCACTCGCACTCTCTCGCACTCGCACTCGCACTCTCTCTCGCACTCGCACTCGCACTCGCACTCTCTCTCGCACTCGCACCTCGCACGCTCTCTCTCTCTCGCACTCTCTCTCTCTCTCTCTCTCACTCGCACGCTCTCTCTCTCTCTCTCTCGCACTCGCACGCTCTCTCTCTCTCTCGCACTCGCACGCTCTCTCGCACTCGCACGCTCTCTCTCTCTCGCACTCGCACGCTCTCGCACGCGCTCGCACTCGCACGCTCTCGCACTCGCTCGCACGCGCTCTCTCTCACACTCGCACGCTCTCTCTCTCTCGCACTCGCACGCTCTCTCTCTCTCGCACTCGCACTCTCTCTCGCACTCGCACCTCTCTCTCGCACTCGCACTCGCACTCTCTCTCGCACTCGCACTCGCACTCTCTCTCCTCTCGCACTCGCACGCTCTCTCTCTCTCGCACTCGCACGCTCTCTCTCTCTCGCACTCGCACTCTCTCTCTCGCACTCGCACTCGCACTCTCTCTCTCTCGCACTCGCACTCTCTCGCACTCGCACTCTCTCTCTCTCGCACTCGCACTCGCACTCTCTCTCGCACTCGCACTCTCTCTCGCACTCGCACTCTCTCGCACTCGCACTCGCACTCTCTCTCTCTCGCACTCGCACTCGCACTCTCTCTCTCTCGCACGCTCTCTCGCACTCGCGCTCTCTCTCTCTCTCTCGCACTCGCACGCTCTCTCTCTCTCGCACTCTCTCTCTCTCTCGCACTCGCGCGCTCTCTCTCTCTCGCACTCGCGCGCGCTCTCTCTCTCGCACTCGCGCGCTCTCTCTCTCTCGCACTCGCGCGCGCTCTCTCTCTCTCGCACTCGCCGCGCGCTCTCTCTCTCTCGCATCTCGCGCGCTCTCTCTCTCTCGCACTCGCGCGCTCTCTCTCTCTCGCACTCGCGCGCTCCTCTCTCTCTCCGCACTCGCGCGCCTCTCTCTCTCTCTCGCACTCGCGCGCCTCTCTCCTCGCACTCGCGCGCTCTCTCTCGCACTCGCGCGCTCTCTCTCTCGCACTCGCGCGCTCTCTCTCTCGCACTCGCGCGCTCTCTCTCGCACTCGCGCGCTCTCTCTCGCACTCGCGCGCTCTCTCTCCTCGCACTCTCGCGCCTCTCCTCTCCTCTCTCTCTCTCCGCACTCGCACGCTCTCTCTCTCTCTCGCACTCGCACGCTCTCGCACTCGCACGCTCTCTCTCTCTCTCTCTCGCACTCGCACGCTCTCTCTCTCGCACTCGCACGCTCTCTCTCTCGCACTCGCACGCTCTCTCTCTCGCACGCTCTCTCTCTCTCTCGCACTCGCACGCTCTCTCTCTCTCGCACTCGCACGCTCTCTCTCTCTCGCACTCGCACGCTCTCTCTCTCTCGCACTCGCACGCTCTCTCTCTCTCTCGCACTCGCACGCTCTCTCTCTCTCTCGCACCGCACGCTCTCCTCTCTCTCTCGCACTCGCACGCTCTCTCTACTCTCTCTCGCACTCGCACTCTCCACTCTCCTCTCGCACTCGCACGCTCTCTCTCTCTCAGCACTCGCACGCACGCTCTCTCTCTCTCGCACTCGCACGCTCTCTCTCTCCATCTCGCACGCTCCGCTCTACGCTCTCTCTCTCTCCTCCCCTCGCACGCCTCTCTCTCTCTCCGCACTCGCACGCTCTCTCTCCTCTCTCTCGCACTCGCACGCTCTCTCTCTCGCCTCCACGCTCGACGCTCTCTCTCTCTCGCACTCGCACGCTCTCTCACTCTCCTCGCACTCGCCTCTCTCTCTCGCACTCGCACCTCCTCTCTCTCTCGCACTCGCCCCTCGCTCTCTCTCTCGCACTCGCACCTCTCTCTCTCGCACTCGCACCCTCTCCTCGCACTCGCACGCTCTCTCTCTCTCTCGCACTCGCCACTCTCTCTCTGACTCTCTCTCGAGCACCTCTCTTTGCACCTCAGCTCTCTCTGCTCTTCATTCCACCTCGCACGCTCCTCTCTCTCGCAATCGCTCTCTCTCCACTCTCCAGTCTCAGCTGCGGTCTACTCCCTCTCTCTCGCTAAGCAGCTCTCTCTCTCGCACGCCGCTCCCGCAGTTCTCGCTCGTCTGCCCAATTCATTCTCATGCTACTCCTCTCTCATCTGCAACTCTCGCTCTACTTCTCCTCCAACTCTCGATGCATCTTCTAACGCTGACTATCGAGCTTCTCTCTGCCTCTCGCGAGCGACCTCTCTCTCTCATCATCTCTCTCAACTCGTACGGTCTCCTCTCTGAGCATCTTCGCACTCTCACGTCTCCTCTCTGCGACTCATGGAGCTTCTTCTCTCGCACATCTCTGCATGCACGTTCATCTCTCGATCGATGTCACCATGCTGCATAACTCCTCTCTCGCACTCTCGCTCCGTCTCTCTCTCTCGCACTCGTCGACGCTCTCTCTCTCGCACTCGCACGCTCTCTTCTCTCGCACTCGCACGCTCTCTCTCTCTTCTCTCGCACTCGCACCTCTCTCTCCTCTACTCGCACTCTCTCTCTCGCACCTCTCGCACGCTTCTCTTCGCTCTCGCACGCTCTCTCTCTCTCTCTTCGCACTACGCACCCGCCTCCCTCTCTCTCGCACTCGCACGCTCTCTCTCTCGACTCGCACTGCACGCTCTCTCTCGCACTCGCACGCTCTCTCTCTCTCGCACTCGCACGCTCTCTCCTCTCGCACTCGCACGCTCTCTCTCTCTCGCACTCGCACGCTCTCCTCCTCGCACTCGCACGCTCTCTCGCACTCGCACGCTCTCTCTCTCTCGCACGCTCTCTCTCTCGCACTGCTACGCTCTCTCTCGCACGCTCTCTCTCTCTCTCTCTCTCCTCTCGCACGCTCTCTCTCTCTCTCTCTGCACGCTCTCTCTCTCTCGCCTCGCACGCTCTCTCTCTCTCGTCGCACGCTCTTCTCGCACGCTCCTCTCTCTCTCGCACTCGCACGCTCTCTCTCTCTCTCTCTCGCACTCGCAACGCTCTCTCTCTCTCTCGCACTCGCACGCTCTCCTCTCTCTCTCGCACTCGCAACGCTCTCTCTCTCTCCGCACTCGCACGCTCTCTCTCTCTCTCGCACTCGCACCTCCTCTCTCTCTCGCACTCGCACGCTCTCTCTCTCTCTCGCACTCGCACGCTCTCTCTCTCTCTCCCCACTCGCGCACGCTCTCTCTCTCTCTCGCACTCGCACGCTCTCCTCTCTCTCTCGCACTCGCACGCCCCTCTCTCTCTCTCTCGCACTCGCACGCTCTCCCTCTCTCTCTCTCGCACTCGCACGCTCTCTCCTCTACTCGCACTCTCCACTCTCTCCTCTCTCGCACTCGCACGCTCTCTCTCTCTCTCTCGCACTCGCACCTCGCCTCTCTCTCTCCTCTCTCGCACTCGCACGCTCCTCTCTCTCTCGCACTCGCACGCTCTCTCTCTCTCGCACCTCGCAACGCCTCTCTCTGCACTCGCACGCTCTCTCCCTCGCACTCGCACGCTCTCTCCTCGCACTCGCGCACGCTCTCTCTCTCGCACTCGCACGCTCTCTCTCCCTCGCACGCTCTCTCGCACTCGCACGTCTCTCTCCCCGCACTCGCACATCCTCTCACCTCGCACCTCTCTCGCACTCTCGCACGCCTCTCTCGCACTCGCACGCTCTACTCTCGCACTCGCACCGCTCTCTGTGAAGCACCCGCTAAACCTCAAATTAACTAAGACATCTCTTTCTCTTATTTAACCAACCTCCAGCTCACACCCAGCATATATCAGGACCCACACCAACTACACAGTCTACACTGAGTCCACACACAACCCCCAGTGTAGAGCAGAGCCCGTGCGCCCGCCCCAGTATATAGCAGAGCCGTGCAGAGCCCCATATTTTATTTCATTAAATATTTTATCCCTTATTTGGGTAAAATATTGTTTCTTATCTTCCTCCTCTAAAATCTAGATGCATCTTATAAAGTGAAAAATATGGTTATTGTTTTTGTGTTTTGCAGAAAGCGAACCCTTGGGCATTGCTAGCAGTAATTGTTCTTCTATCAACTAAAGTAGGTGATATCCAGATGTTAATGAGATGCTTGCGACACTCTAGATCTCCTCTATGGCTTGTTGACATCATGGAAGCATTATACTGTTTGGCAACATTTCTCTTTGCAATGAGACAACAGAAGATTTGCATCAGTAACAGGTACAAAGGAAAATTAACAGATGGTAAAAAAAAAAAAAAATCCAAAATAAGCTGCAATAACAGATATCAGAGCGTGCCACTCCTAACGGCCTGAATGCTGGGCGGCTGATGCTGCTGGATGATTGACAGCTTAGATCGGTTGCAATCATGGTGCTTCTGGCTGAAACTGTGCACTCTTGATACTGATATATGAGGCAGCTTTGCGTCTGAAGCATCAAAAGTACCACTGAAGTTGATCGGGAGACAATTGCCTACTTCCTTAATCCCATTCATCTTGTGTGCAGTGCCTACAAGCTCAGTAGAGAAGAACATGTAAGCGCTGCATCTACAGGGTGGGCCATTTATACACTGCGTGCAGAGTTATTATGCTAATGAGTTTTTATTTGATCACATTATAATTTCTTTTGCGCTCCATTGGGAGACCCAGACATTGGGTGTATAGCTTCCGACCTCCGGAGGACACACAAGGCATTACACCTAAAAGTGTAACTCCTCCCCTACTGCCTATACACCCCCTCCCGGGAGAATCCCATCAGTTCTTTGCTTTGTGTTGAAGGAGGCACACTCTACACTCATGCTCTCTCACTGATTAGTGTCGGATGGAAGCAAAGAGGATCTTTCGATCCCCAGCATCTCTCCTTCCTATTCCCCCGGGCGGAGGCGGTTGAGGTACCCCTGGGGTACAACGGGCTGGAGCCCTCATGCTGTTTGTCCTTCTCCAATCCTCAGGGCTGGAGAAGTGGGATCCTCCTGGCCCCCACAATTTGGGCTCATCCACTAAGTCCACGGCTCCCCCAGTGTCTCCTGGCCTGTGTGAGGGATCCCCAGGGACCGGACCCTGCACCACGAATGAGGTACTCTGTGGGGGTCCGTGCTGCTTCTGCAGCTGGTCTGTGCGTCTGGGAAGGGAGCGCTGCCTCCCCCGGCTGTCTGGGATCCTGGCCAGGTGTTGCTGAGGCTAGTCCGCGATTTTTTGGTGTGCTCCGCGCTCGCCCCCTGCTGACAGGCGGCCGCGGAGCTAAATTTAGGCCCCGGCTTGCGGCCTAGTGTCTCTAAAGTCGCGCCGGGGCTTCATGGGGCGGTGCCGCCCCTTGGGTTGTGCCCGCCCCTTTGGAGGATGGCCTCGGGCAGGCCAGTCCTCGGTTTCCTATGGGGGATGCTGCTTTGCAGCCTGGGGGCGTTTTCCAGCGGGGGAGAGGACCTGCCCTCCGGTTTCGCGCGCTGGATAGGGACACTCCCCTGTCCACGCCTCCTCTCCCGACTCCGTCGGCCATCTTGCGGGCTTCTTTTCCCTGCATTTTGCCGGTGGTTGCAGGGGCTGCACGTCTCTGGAGGGCACTCAAGGTCCAGTAGGTCACCCCAGTCTCTGGTGGTGCTCTATTCTCCTCCCTGACTACGCTTACACTCCACTTCCGCTCCTCTGAGTTCTCTCATTGAGGTCACTTAAGGAGACACCATGTCTAGCTCCAGGAATAAAGCTCCTAGGGTGCAGACACGTTATCATGCTTGCACAGCATGTAAGGCCCAGCTGCCTGCTGGATCCTCTTTTCCTCATTGCTCGGCTTGTTCCCCGCATGAGGCTGATATTTCGCCGGCTGCTACAGTCCAAGTAACTGCCTTGGTGCACGAGGTTCCCCCCAGTTCTGGGTCTTTGGCGTCTGCGCCTGGCCCGGTGGATCCAGCGGTGCCTCCGCCTTGGACAGCTGTTTTTGCTCAGTCCATTTCTGACTCTGTGTCTCAGTCTATGGCGGCTATGACCAGAGCCTTGCGGGAGTCCTTGTCAGGTGAATGGGAGGGTTCCTCTGGGGCCTCCGCCACACGCCGTAGGCGTCGTAGTGGTTCTTCCTCTGCTAGAGGTTTGGACTCTGGCGACAATTCAGGACTCTCGGAACTGTCTCCGCGACCTCCCAAGTGGCCACGTCGAGCGGTTTCCCCTGCGCCCTCGCAGGCGGGCTCCCGCGCTGGGGGGTCCCTGATGGAAGGGGAGGAGGACTTGGACTCCGTCAGGGCCCCTGATGAAGACCTGGACGAAGGTTCTTTGGTGGACGACTTAGTGTCTTCTATCAATACTGTGCTTGATTTGACGGTCCCTGCTCCGCCGGTGGATTCTTCCGTTTCGAAGGAACTTTATCAGTTTCTCCCTCCAGCCAGTCCAGAGGATCTTTCCTGGATCATTCTAACTTCTGCTCTACACTTCAGACCCCTTGGGCCTGTCCTGACAAGCGCTTTGCTAAGAAGCAAAAAGATTCCCGTTACCCTTTTCCACCAGATGTGGTCAAGGGTTGGTCTGTTTCTCCGAGAGTGGACCCTCCGGTTTCTCGGTTGTCCGCCAATACCGTTATGTCGGTGGCGGACGGGTCCTCTCTCAAGGATCCCACGGACAGGCAGATTGAGCTTCTGCAGAAGTCCATTTTCGAGGCCACAGGGGCATCTTTTGCTCCAGCCTTTGCGGCTGTGTGGGCCCTTCAAGCGGTTTCAGCTTGTCTTTCAGAGATCCCTAGGGTGTCTTCGGAAATCCCTGAGGTGGCGGTTCTGACGTCTCAGGCCGAGGCGTTTACGGACTATGCTAGATCCACAATCATGGAATCTGCTAGCCGATCTGCGGTAGCTTCGGCTAACTCGCTGGCAGCACGTCGGATGTTGTGGCTGCGTGACTGGAAGGCGGATGCTGCGTCTAAAAAGTTCCTCCAGGGCCTCCCCTTTTCGGGAGATAGGCTATTTGGGGAGCGTCTTGACGATGTCATCAAGGAGTCTACAGGGGGGAAATCCACCTCCTTGCCGCAGTCTAAGGCACAGAAGACCGGTCAGCGTCAACTGCATGCTAGGTTTCGCTCCTTTCGTCCCTCCTCCAAGTCAGCCTCATCTTCCTCCTCTTCTTCCCGTCCGGACAAGGACCAGAGGTCTCATAGGTCCTGGAAGTCTAAGGCCCAGCAGAAGAAGCCCGCCGGCGCCTCAGCCGCCAAGCCTGCCTCCTCCTGACTCTTCGCCTCCTCCGGGAGCGTCCAAGATCGGTGGCAGGCTCTCCCGCTTTGGAAGCATCTGGCAAAGTCGTATCCAGGACCGGTGGGTGGTGGACGTGGTCTCTCACGGCTACAAGATCGAACTGGAGTCGCGTCCTCCGACTCGGTTCTGCGTCTCTTCGCCCCCTCCGGCGAGGGCTGCGGCTTTTCAGCGAGCGCTGGACGCTCTGCTTCAGAGCGGAGTTGTGGTTCCGGTCCCGTCAGAGGAACGGTTTCGGGGGTTTTATTCAAACCTCTTCACGGTTCCGAAAAAGGATGGTTCGGTGCGACCGGTGTTGGACCTCAAGCTCCTCAATCGACACGTGAGGGTCAGGCCCTTCAGGATGGAGTCCCTTGCGCTCGGTGATAGCGTCCCTGTCTCAGGGGGACTTCCTGGCTTCGCGTGGACGTGAAGGATGCTTATCTCCAAATCCCCATTGCTCCGGCTCACCAGCGGTGGCTGCGGTTCGCTGTGGGAGAGGATCATTTCCAGTTTGTGGCGTTGCCCTTCGGCCTCTCCTCGGCTCCGAGGATCTTCACCAAGGTGATGTCTGCATTGGTGGCAGTACTGCATTTGCAGGGGCACGCGGTCACTCCGTACCTAGACAACCTGTTAATCAGGGCCTCGTCTGCGGAACAGTGTCCGATGAGTCTCTCTGCCACTTTGGACACTCTTCGGACGTTCGGTTGGATAGTCAACTCCCCGAAGTCGGTCCTCATCCCTACTCAGACGATCTTGTATCTGGGCATGGAGTTTCACACTGTTCCGGCTCTGGTGATTCTTCCTCTCGACAAGCAGTCCTCAATTGCGGAGGAGGTCCGGTTCCTTTTGCAGGCGGACTCTGTTCCCATCAGACGTCTCATGCACGTTTTAAGGAAGTTGGTGGCGACCATCGAGGCGGTCCCCTTTGCGCAGTTTCATCTGCGTCCGCTTCACCTGCAGATCCTGCGCGGATGGGACAAGAATCTGTCCTCTCTAGATCAGTGCATTGCCCTTTCTTCTGCGACGAAGGAATCTCTCCGATGGTGGCTGGTGCCCAGGTTGATGTCCCGAGGCAGGTCGTTTCTTCCCATCTCTTGGTTGGTGGTCACTACGGACGCCAGCCTTCTGGGTTGGGGTGCGGTGTTCCTGCATCACAGGGCTTAGGGCACCTGGACGATGCAGGAATCATCCTTACAGATCAACGTCCTGGAGATTCGAGCTTTGGCTCTCCTGGCCTTCCAGAGGTTTCTGTTGAGGAATCCAATTCAGATCCAATCCGACAACGCGACTGCAGTCGCCTACATAAACCGTCAGGGAGGCACTCGCAGCCGTCAAGCCTTTGCGGAGGTCCAACCCATCCTTCGGTGGGTAGAAGACAACGACGCGTCCATCTCGGCTGTCCACATCCCCGGGGTGGACAATTGGGAGGCCGACTACTTAAACCGGCAAGGAATGGACGAGGGAGAATGGGCTCTTCACCCAGAGGTGTTTCGGCACATCTAAAGCACTTGGGGAACTCCAGACGTGGACCTGATGGCGTCCAGGCTGAATCGACAGGTTCCAGCCTTCATGTCTCGTGCCCGAGACAGCCTGGCGGTGGGGACGGATGCTCTGGTCCAGGATTGGTCCCGCTTTCGTCTTCCCTATGTCTTTCCCCCATTGGCCTTGTTACCCAGGGTCCTGCGGAAGCTCGGGGCGGAATGCAGGCTAGCCTTTCTCATCGCTCTAACTGGCCCAGGAGGGTTTGGTACCCGGACCTGTTGCAGCTTTCGGTGGGGGATCCATGGAGGCTCCTGGATCGACCGGATCTCTTGTCTCAGGGTCCGTTCTTCCGCCACAATTCCTCGGCCCTGAGCCTGACTTTGTGGCGCTTGAGGTCTGGTTGTTGACGTCCCGTGGTTTTTCTACTAACGTCGTCGCTACCATGAGACAGGCCAGGAAACCGGTTTCTGCAGGAATCTACCGCAGAGTATGGAAGATTTTCTTTTCCTGGTGCCGTCTCCACGGCAATTCTCCCTGGCCTTTCTCTCTGTCAACCCTTCTGGCCTTCCTCCAGTCGGGTTTGGATAAGGGTTTGGCGCTCAGTTCCATCAAAGGGCAGATCTCGGCGCTGTCGGTTCTCTTTGATAAGCGTTTGGCTACGCTTCATCAGGTAAAGACGTTTGTTCAGGGGGCGAGTCACATCATTCCTCCCTACAGACGTCCTTTGGACCCATGGGATCTTAACTTGGTCCGAACAATCAAGCGTATCATGGCAAATGGCCAACAGGGTCGCAAGAAGCATGTTGGGCAAAAAAGGCGCAAAATAACTGCCCAAGGATTGAGGAAAATCAAGCGTGAAGCTGCCAAGATGCCATTTGCCACCAGTTTTGCCATATTTCAGATCTGCAACGTTACTGGAGTATCAAAGCACAAGGTGTGCCATACTTGGGGACATGGCAAAGGTAAGGAGAGCTGAAAAACGACCTCCTTTGAACAAGAAGTATAAGATAAAATGCCAAGACTGGGCAAAGAAATATCTTAAGAATGATTGCTTGATTTTTCAAAGGTTTTATGGACTGATGAAATGAGAGTGACTCTTGATGGGCCAGATGGATGGGCCAGAGGCTGGATCAGTAAAGGGCAGAGAGCTCCACTCCGACTCAGATGCCAGCAAGGTGGAAGTGGGGTACTGGTATGGGTTGGTATCAACAAAGATGAACTTATGGGACCTTTTCAGGTTGATGGAGTGAAGCTCAAATCCCAGACCTATTGCCAGTTTCTGGAAGACAACTTCTTCAAGCAGTGGTACAGGAAGAAGTCAGTATTGTTCAAGAAAAACATGATTTTCATGCAGGACAATGCTCCATCACATGCATCCAACTACTCCACAGTGTGGCTGGCCAGTAAAGGTCTAAAAGAAGAATAAATAATGACATGGCCCCCTTGTTCACCTGATCTGAACCCCATAGAGAACCTGTGGTCCCTCCTAAAATGTGAGATCTACAGGGAGGGAAAACAGTACACCTCTGGGAACAGTGTCTGGGAGGCTGTGGTGGCTGCTGCACGCAATGTTGATCGTAAACAGATCAAGCAACTGACAGAATCCATGGATGGAAGGCTGTTGAGTGTCATCATAAAGAAAGGTGGCTATATGGTCACTAATTTTTTGTTCTTTGTTTTTGCATGTCAGAAATGTTTTTTTCTAAATTATGTGCAGTTATATTGGTTTACCTGGTGAAAGTAAACAAGTGAGATGGGAATATATTTGGTTTTTATTAAGTTGCCTAATAATTCTGCACAGTAATAGTTACCTGCACAAACAGATATCCTCCTAAGATAGCCAAATCTAAAAAAACGCACTCCAGCTTCCAAAAATATTAAGCTTTGATATTTGAGTCTTTTGGGTCGATTGAGAACATAGTTGTTGATCAATAGTAAAAATAATCCTTTAATACAACTTACCTAATAATTCTGCACACATTGTATGGATGCACCTAAATAAAATGGGAATGGTTGGTGATATTCAACTTCCTGTTTGTGGCATATTAGTATATGGGAGGGGGAAAACCTTTCCAGATGAGTGGTGACCATGGTGGCCATTTTGAAGTCAGCCATTTTGGATCCAACTTTATTTTTTTTCAATGGGAAGCGGGTCATGTAACATATCAAACCTATTGAGAATTTCATAAGAAAAATAATGGTGTGCTTGGCTTTAATATATCTTTATTCTTTCATGAGTTATTTACAAGTTTATGACCACTTATAAAATGTGTTCAAAGTGCTGCCCATTGTGCTGAATCGTCAATGCAACCGTCTTCTCCCACTCTTGACACACTGATAGGAAAAACACAGACGAAATGCTAGCACAGGCTTCCAGTATCCATTGTTTCAGATGCTGCACAATCTCTTATCATCACAGCATAGACAATTGCCTTCAGATGAGTGATGAGGCAAACTTTTTTGTGAATGGTGAAGTTAACAAACAAAACCACCGCTATTGGTCTGACACTAACCCACAGTGGATAGATCCCTCCAAGACTGTTGGAACACAAAAATTGATGGTATGGTGTGGTATATGGGGTACGAAGATAGTGGGGCAATTCTTCATCAATGGAAACCTCAATGCCACTGGATATCTGAATCATGTAGCAACTTCAGATATCCAGTGGCATTGAGGTTTCCATTGATGAAGAATGACATTATTTGTCAAAAACTTGATGTGACCTGTTGGATATTTTTCAGTCTCTGCCATAATGAATGTCGGATCAGCACAAATGCATATGTGCCATTATTGTCTTTTCGTCAATATTCAGTTTATCTATTTAAAGATACGTGTATATCAACATCTTGTAATAAATGGCATTGTCATCAATTAATGTGTTCTAAACACTAGATGCTTATTGTTCCAACATTTAATTTCACCAAGTTGGCATGTTAAATGGAAACTGCTGTCATTTGCCCACATTTACATTTGATCTTTATTTACTTTTTCTTGCTTTTACTGTACCTAGGATCCATTACAATATATTTTATAGTCTATATCTTCTGGAGAACAGCAGCTCACAGCAGAAAATGCCATCATATGAAAATGCAAGGTTTGTGCTTTAATTTGCCGCATATCTTACATGTATATAGTAAGTGTAACTAACACATTACCTGGCTGTTAATTCTCAATGATTTAACATTTTAACTAATCTAAAATACGAAGAAGGAGCCTGTGTTCACTTCTTTGGCCTCGCAATTTTTTTCAAATCTGACCTGACTTTATATCGGCACGATTTTTTAAACATTTTTTTTTCCCAAATTTTTTTGGTTAGGAAGTCAGAAGAGTTAAGCCGGCTTCACACCACGATTTTGTGGTGTCAGGTTCTGTCCGGTGTTTTGCAGGATGCACCGGACAGAACCTGACATCAACAGACGAGCACGAACTGAGGGCAAATATGCCCTCTGATCCTGTCTTCTACAGGATTCATTTGTGCACGTCTTTGCTGCTGTCCAGTGCTGAAATTTCAGCGTACGTGTGCAGGAGAGCTGTCCTCATTGCTGAAATTCAGCTGTGGTGCTCTCCATGGTGCTGAACTTCAGCATTGACTCTGAAATACTGCTACTGTCAATGGTGCTGAATGAGCACGGCTGCATTTCAGAGCCGCCGCTCTTCAGTAAAAGGCATCCGGGATACGATCCGGTTTGGTTGCCAGATCCGGGGCGATCCGCACCCATCGATTCCCATGTTATCAGCGCCGGATCACCCCGCATCCGGGAGGATCCGGTTTTGTTCGTTTTTTGCGCTGGACACAAAATCGGAGTCTGCATTATTTTTTGTGTCCGGTGCGAAAAACGAACACAACCAGATCCAGCCAGAAAAGCACAAAACCGGAGGCCAAATAAAGCCGATCCAGCACCATAGGGACACATGGGGCCGAAACCGGGTCAGGTTCCCTGACACCACAAAACCGTGGTGTGAAGCCGGCCTTAAACGTTTATCAGCAATTTCTAATTTCTCTAGTTACCTTCCACGAGAGCATATGAGGTTGCCTCTACATGCCCTAATAGGGACAGGAAGCATGAGAGAGGTTAAAAGGACCCTCCCACTAGCCATTGTTTTTCCTGTCCCCATGGGGCATGGAGAGGTTTTCTTTTTCTCCTGTGCTGTGGTGGCTGGCGAGCTACAGCATACCTTTTTTTAATCAAGCCAGGCGGTGTTGGCCAGGCTCTGCTCCTACTGCTCCCATACTCTCCAGTAGTGGAACCGCTGCCCTGGCCGTCCGGATCGCCTCTGGGGTGATGCGGACTTTGAGGCTCCCTGGCCGCCAACCGCTTCTCGTGCGGCCCGGAAGTGCCGTCGGTGGGCAGGACTTCCGGGTCACATGCTCCCCTGGTGGGAGTGTGGCGGTTTTGGTTGCGGAATCTGGCAGGGACAGCGTGCGGGCACTCTGACGATAGGAGGCCATAAAGACTGCCCTGAAGATGTCTGAACCACGTTAAACTACAGTGGCTGTGCTGACATGTCTTCCCCTGCATCTGAAGAGCCCAGTGTTTCCCCTGCCGCAGTAAGGGGGGGGGGCCCTTTTTTTGCCGGAGGGCTAGCTGTTACTGATGACTCCCTTATACTGTGTTTTCTTCTAGGGAGTCAAGGCTGCCCCTAAGAAGGCCACTGGTAAATATAACAAATGCCCTCTGGGTTGGGATAAAAAGCTCTGCCAGAGTTGCACAGACAAGTTCGTTAGGGCTGAACATCCGTCTCTAGTGGATGAATTGAGGTCCATGGTGAAGCAGGAGATACAAGCCTCCCTATCACCAGTAGCTCCTACGGCTGGTCCTCCCTCCCCTAAGAAGAGAAAGCTCCAAGCAGCCCCGTCATATTCTGAGGAAGATCTTGAT